>OMNW01031416.1:41831-60586 GCA_900303245.1 Selene dorsalis
ATAAATCCCTCTCGATAAGAATAAGTGCTAAATCCTGACTGGATTATTCCAGTTTATACTGGAACTGTTGTAGAGAGGGGGGTTTAGAATAAAAGGTGCCAAATCTTCTTTTTTGAGATAAGACCTCATGTATCTCTTATTATAAAAAGACACATGTTTTAACAGTCACGCTTCACACTAGTTTTTGTTTTTTTTTAATCCAGCAAGCTTTGGGATGTTGTCAAAATGATATACTATTCTGTGTATGTTATTACACATATTTCCCTTTCAATCTGACATTGCAAAGACAGTCATATACAAGTTTTCTAACTAGAGAGGAGACAAGTGAACTAGGCAAACATTCAATACAAAATGATTTAATGTGCTCAGGATCTGTTTTTGTTTTGGTTTCGAAGCACTGTGGATGGTTATTAACATATCACACATCCTTGGTTGTCCAACAGCACACTTACAACACCCCTTGCTGTCAGATGCAGGCACACCTTGCCTGTTAATCTGCGTGGTATTTGCATAAATTAATGACAAGGGTTATGAGCTAATACATGATAATCAGCTTCCTCGCCAAATCAGCAACAAAACACAAAACATTGTTTTGGAAAATGGCCAGTACTGATATGTGGTTGTTTTTTTTTTCTTTTTCTTTTTCGTAAAGATATTTCAAGTAGTGAGATACAGAAATTTCATATCCTCTGTAGCTCCAGAGGTTATAGTTGTGGTTATGAAACAGAGTGCAGTGCAGCCTACTGTCCATTGCATTTTTTCCTTTTCCTGTGGGCAACAAACTAATTCATATATACAAAAGTTGGCCACATAGAAAAAGGCCTGTTCAAACTTTAGAGAGAGAGGAATGAAAGGTCCCTTCGGTTATATTTTCCTGGTGTTCTATTTAAAATTTTCATATCCATAAGAAGATTCATGTATATTTTTTGCTGATACCAAACACATCTCAGTGTAGTTTTACATTGCCTCTCTGTGGGTTCTCGCTGGTACTCTTGCAACAACAGCCTCTCTTCTGACTGGCTGACTCAATAGGTCAGCCAATTCGAAGATGTGAGTGACTGAATGAGAATATAGCAGATTTCAAGTAAACATTCAGAGAAAGTAAATCCAGGCTTGTTGCTGGGTCCAGGTGGGCTGTGCTAGCAGCATAGCTGACAGTGGACTGCTTCCTTGTGACATAACAAAGTAACAGAAATCCTGACAACTTGCTCTGAGGCACACTTAATATGTTTGTGGATTGTACACTTTAACACTTTCACAGTATTGATATACCACCTACTGACCTCATAGTAATACATTATTGGACCTTTAAAGAGGAGAATAAAACAATTGTAATGAAGACATAAATCGGTATCATCAGTAACATCAGCAGCAAGTATGAAACTCACTCACGGAGGCATGTCACATATGGGAGTAAAATTCACACGTAGTGATGAAAAGGATGCCTCAAACAGTGTCATGCCCAGAGTGAGAGAACACTTGCAAAGCAACAGAAACTAGGTGACCTCATTTCCAGCAAAAACAGAGAAGTCTCACCCCTGACAGTTCCCATAACAGGGACTGAATTATCAGATTCTCAAGTGTTGTGCTGCATTACACCATGGATTTGACTATGTATACCCTTGGCGTGCACTTTCTGTGTGTGTGTGTGTGTGTGTGTCTGTGTGTGTGTGTTTGTGTGTGTGTGTGTGTGTGTATGACTCACATTGGGAAAGTGTAAGGAGCAAAACTTTAAAAACAAATGTTTGCACAACATTACATTGTGAACAAAATGTACTGGAAATAGGAGTATAGTAGTTTTTTTTTTAAGTGTAAACAACTACATACAATAGAAACTGCAAAATATCTAGTTAAAGAATGAGTTGCAGAGTTTGTCATTTTGTTTGCTTTGATTAGGTTTTCTGTGCATATTTCAACACCAGTCCCTTCATTTGGTCCCTTTTACAGGTAATTATGGGGAGAGTGGTATGGAGGCATTTAAAGACATGGCAGCAAAGGAGGGAATTTGCATCGCCCACTCTGACAAGATATACAGCAACGCAGGGGAACAAGGCTTTGATAAGCTGCTGCAGAAACTGCGAGGTCACCTGCCTAAAGCCAGGGTGGTGGCCTGCTTCTGTGAGGGCATGACGGTCAGAGGCATACTGATGGCCATGAGGAGACAGCGCCTGGTGGGAGAGTTTCTGCTGGTTGGAAGGTGAGTGGTGGATTATTATGAGTGCATTTCATACTAATGGGAATTGTTGCTTTCATTAGAGGCCAAAAACTGACTCAAATGTTTGTGCTTGAGGTTTCTTGTAATGCATTCATTTTCAATCCAGACTTTCTTCAGATGCTCAAGACGTGTTTGTCATTGGGGCCATCTTTGTCCTCTAATTATCATCATGCATATTATCATCTTCATCGAATCCATCATCTTCACAGTGGTGAAGGAAAATCAAGGTATTTTCAATAATAATTTAACTCTAAACCTTTGACATTGACACTATTCCATAAATGTTTATGAGACCCTGATTTTTGTTTATCTTCAGATTTAAAATGCAGATATGCTTTATGTTCTTCATACACTTGCTGGTATTATTAAAAAGGCAAAATCAGTTTGTATTGTTTGTATTTACGATTCCAAATAATATTCATTCATTCTTTCTTTCATTCATTCATTCAGATGTTTTATTGAAGCAGCAACATGTTGTTTGCAAGAACATTTATCAGCTAGAAAACACATTTTCAGGCACTCAACTGGGGAAGTGAATTCTCACCCCCTGTGAAAATGTGCAATGTGCTTTTTGTCTGTAACACGTCTGTAATATGATTTGTAGGCTGTGATATCTCTGTAGCACCACAGGGCTTCATGGACGGTCTGTTGGAACACATTTTACCTTTGGATAATGTGTCTTGGATAGTGCACTTGGTCTTTTGCAATTTTAGTATAATTTCAATTAATTATCCTGCCCTATTAAATAGTATTATATGTGATTGTCATAGCAATAAACAATAACCCAAGAAAATGATTAATAGCTGGTAGCCATATAAACCAAAGTAGATAGACAAATTGACAGATAGAGCAGTGATGGTTTTCCAGTATGATTAACTGTGGAGCATCCTGATCCGGTCCTAGATACAACAAAAATTAAACCAATGACATGTGCTGAATTTCCTCCCAGGTATATATCACCACTTCAGATATTGCTATTTATTATCTATTAGGGCGCTTGGGTTAATTTAGGCAGAGGAAGATGTTAATGACTGGCCACACAGTGCAGGTGATAAAGTACACAATTAAAAACATGAGGGGAAAAAAATAAGTGGGAAAGAAGAGGGGGTTGTTATAGGAGGAGGTTTCACTCTCTCCGAGAATAACGTTTTATTTTAAGGTTTAGCTCACTGGCTCACTCTCGTCCCTGGTGTTCTATAAATGCCTTTCCTCATTAGGAGCCACATATGTAGGCTGTCGCTCAAACCTGACAGCAGGAAACATAAAATAACCTTGAACTACATATTGTTTAAAAAAAGTCCTCTATAATCCATATTTCCACAAAGAGCTGCCAGACAGGTGTGATGTTGTCTGCTCATTACTAGAAATGATAGTTAAATTGTTAAGATGTTTTTCCCTGCTGTTCTATTTTGAAGGTAATTAGATTGGGGATGTGCGTTTGAGGAGGAGACACATTCATGTCTCATTTTGATGCACGTGCATTCCTGCGCCCACACATGAGCATGCACTATTGTGCATGTCCAGTGAAGAGCTGTGCTTCCTTAAACCAAGTGTTATTGACCTCACTTCATTGGCTTCATCACGCCTCTTGTTATTATAGATACTTAATCCTGTTCATGTCAGCTGGGAGGATTTGTCATCAGGTTTGTGTATGTGTGCAGTGCATTCTTAGGTTCCATTTATAGAAGGAGCAGATTTATTTATTTATTTATTTGTTTGTTAGTCTGCCAACACTGCTCAAGCCTCTTTTGAAGGGCTGTATCCAAACCACAGTCCGTCTTCAGCTTGTTTATATAGAAATCAATGGAGAAATGAAGGTTGTTGTATAGGCCTATATCACGATGGTCATTCATTTTGGTCAACTGCTGAATGCACGACCATGAAATAATGTACAGAAATTCATGGTTCCCAGGGGACTGATCCCGACTTTATCGAATGTATGTATATATATGTATAGTGCTGACTGGCAAGTGTTAGTCTGTGAACCCACAAAAATAGGGTGGTGGACATGGTGAACAATATGCCTGCTAAACCTCAGTAATACTATCATTGCCTGTGTGAGAATCTTAGCATATAGCTCAAACCGTCACTGTGCTCAGGCGCAGCTTCAAAGAGCTGCGAGTGTTGCTGCTAAATCTCTCTTCAAACGTAATTATCCCAGTCTATTATATCCAGACTGAAAAGATTTGAATCAAGGTGTGATCCATTTATCACATCTTTAGATGATCAATCTTTAGATCAAATAACTTACTACTACTACGCATCTATTGGCTACATTGCTTAAATCTGTGCAGGATTGTTGAGGGGCTCAAGCCAGTCCCAGCTGACATAGAGACAGGGTGGGGTTCACCCCAGACAGGTCTACAGTCTATCACAGAGCTGACATACAGAGATAAGCACCCCCACAGGCACAGGGAGAGCATGCAAACTCCACACAGAAAGCCTCCAGGCCCTTAACCCATTGTACTCCCATGCCACTCTACTACTGCCACTAGCCCAGTGCTAATTACTGCTACTACTAATTAGAAGTTTACATAAATTTGAGGTAGTAGGCCTATTGCCTAGCAGAGGAGATGTCAGGACACCAGGTCTGACTGTGTCCTTGCCCATGTCTGCTTAACTACAGTTAATGACAATGCACGCTGTCTGTATTGGTCTTAAGAGGATGTAGTCTGCACCAACTATGAGCTACAAGCATTGGCAAATCAACATGATCCCTCCCTTCCCACCAGCAAATACTGCCATTTGTGAGCACCTGACTGAGCTGGAAACATAGGCCAGGCAAGTATTATTCCTCTGGCTGGTTCAAACGGCTCTTTCACTTTTCCTTTTTTCTCGTGTCATTTAGTTTCATTTTCGTCTCCAGCCTTATGTCTCACTACAGAGTTGTAAAGTGTCCACTCAGAAAACATCTGACTGGAAAGTTGACAAGTTTCACGCTGGATGAGGTGAAATAAGAGCACACTGTGTGCGTGTGTCTTCAGGCTTGTAGGTGGTGTAGCAACACGCTGCATACAGCATATTGCCCTCACAGGTCGATGTGTGGGTTTCAGAGCTCTCGTTCAAGAGTGATTCAAACTATCTAGAGTCAAAGCCCTCCATGCTTTTCATATCCATTCCTATCTTTTTTTTTTTATGCCAGTGTACCATTTCTGTGCTCACTTCTCTAAGGATGTGTTATGAAATGATCTCCTACCTCACCCAGAGAACCAGGCATCATAAAAAAAAAAAAAAAAAAAAAAAAAAAAAAATCCACCCACACTACTGTTGTGTAACTCCAGCTTGGTTAGCGAAGTTTTCAAAAATGACTTCTTTTGCTTTTCTCGTTGGCGAGGAGGAGAATAGCACATTTGCTTTGTGTCAGTGAGGTTTGCGTGTTTACATGTATGCACATGTGTGGAGGTGTGATCGACCGTCTGTCTTTGATGACTGTAGACAAGAGGGGGAGATATTAATAGATGGAGTAGAAAGCTTTTCAAACAGTTCACTGATGAGATAGCTTATTGATTCTGAGCCCACAGTTTTTTTGTTTTTGTTTTAATAAATAGCAGCTCAGATGTGTCTGCAGACAGCACTACTGTTGGTCTGCTGTTTAAACTTCACAGAGCAGCATCAGGTGTTGTTTTGTTACTATAATCAAAAAGTGTTTCCTATCTGTATAACTAAACTATTGCAGAATCACTTATGTAACATTCCCATGTTGCTTATCAACCTATAATCTATCTTTGCCAGAATTAAAAATACATTAACAGATTGGTTCACACATACAGCATGATTCTGCAAAGCAAGGCTTCTGTCTGCAATTAGATATTTGCTCCTGTTGGTAAAGTCAAGCAAAATCAATATGCTCTTCATTACAAGAGGGTCTCAATGGACTTTGAAGATAGTGAGTCTACAGAGATCTAATTAATCAGCAGCCAGACACAAACTTTACTAACAAAGTTATGTGACCGTGGAAGTGTTACATACAAAACAACAAAGCATTTCGCACAAAACAACTCGCTGAACAGAGAAGACACAGCCGTGATCCCTCAGAGGTTTATTACAAGTTTTCTTTGCACATGAACATAATTTAAAAAAAAAATAATAATAATTCTTCAACTTGGAAATCTGAGCACTTTCTTTTATATCGTGTCACCCAGTGAGTCTGGTGTTGGTATCTGAGTCATCCTGATAATTTTTATTCTCCTGTAACCCTCTGCAGAGCAAACATTAAGTTCATTTTATAAGACACCACCTGCCACCTTCAATCTGTGCAGCCATGGTCTCAGAGAGTCATAAGCACCAACTAAAGCGTTTTACAGTTGGCCACATTAAAATTCACTGCCATCTTAGACATCGACTATTATCTGTCTCCATGAAACTATTACAGTAATGAGCTGTACCTTAATGCTTCAGATTGTTAAAACCTTGATTCCTTGAATATTTTTGCCTTAAATAGGTTTTTAATTTGAATTAGGTGTTGCTGTAAGATTTGTTCCATCGGCTGGGCTTTTTCAAGATGTCAGTCTTGGCTGTCATCATGAACCAAGAGGTTGGAGCTGTTCCCATGTGTCAACTTCATAACCCAGCTTCTCTGACATGATGCTAAATGTCTGGATTCATTTTGCCTTCACATTTACATTTTTTTATTTGGCAGATGCTTTTGTCCAAAGTGCCTTAAAAGTGAAGGACATAACTAAAACTCCAGTGCAGTAGGAGACCTTGGTTTAAATACAAAGTGCTACATCTGTTTAATAAGTACAAGGACATCTGGAAGTGCACCAAAAGTGCATTGAACAGTAAGTGGTAGTAAGTCATGATAATGTGTCAGAGGTGTTGAGAGAGGTGGTGCTCTTTAAAGAGATGAGTCTTGAAGAGATTCTTGAAAATAGAGAGGGGCGGAAGATAATTGCAAGTGTAAGTTGCTTGTTTTTTTATCAAGTAGTGTGTCCGGTTTACCAGCTGTTCTTTGCAAGAAACAGAAAATTTTCCACAACTGAAACTGAGGTGACAGAGCGGTTTAAACAGTTAAGTCCCTGTGTGGTGCACAATATTGAGCAACAGTTTCCAAGATGTTAAAATTATATATATGTTACACCTACACATGTACTCTTTACACCCCAGCAGCTTCTTCACCAAATGTAGAAGAACATGGTACTAACTAAAATAATATTTCTTTTCTCCTTACCCTAACTCTAACTAACATTTGTCTGGTGTTGCCTTTCTCCACCTCCTACCCAGTGATGGCTGGGCGGACAGGTACGATGTGACAGATGGCTATGAGAAGGAAGCTGCTGGTGGAATCACTATAAAGCTGAAGTCAGCCTATGTGACCTGGTTTGATGATTATTACCTGAACCTGAAGCCTGACGCCAACCTGAGGAACCCCTGGTTCCCTGAGTTCTGGCAGCACCGCTTCCAGTGCAGGCTGAGGGGTCATCCACAGGAGAGCGCCACATACAACCGCACCTGCACCTGTGAGTATGACAGAAACCATGCTGCGCACATCTCAGTCTATGTTTAACTCCAAAGTTTTGCCATCAGTTTAGATCACAGGGATCACAGTGATGAGCAGGTCTCTGTTCTCCTCCACAGGGAGAGAGTCACTGCGCCATCAATACGCCCAAGACACCAAGATGGGCTTTGTCATAAATGCCATCTATTCCATGGCTCACGGCCTACATACCATGCAGCAATCACTCTGTCCAGGGTATAAGGTATGAGAGTGAACAGTGTGTATATTTGTGTGCTTTCCTATTGGGAGTGACATTATTAACTGTGGTAACCCCTTCCAGGGTTTGTGTGAGAGCATGCGGCCCATTGACGGACGCAAGCTGCTGGATTTCTTGATGAAAACTAACTTCACTGGCGTATCTGGAGAGACCATCCACTTTGACCAGAATGGAGATTCACCTGGCAGGTAAGGATTATCATGGTAGAAAGGGGATAAAATCAAAGAGCAGAAAGAAATATTAAGTGTGTGGGGCGTCAGGTGGCTCACTGGGTTGAGCAGGTGCCCCATATGCAGAGACTACAGTCCTGGCCCCAGGTTGAATCCCGCATTGGGTGGCCCTTTGCTGCATGCCATTCCCCCTCTCTCTGCCTCCCCATTTCCTGTCTCTCTCAACTGTACTATCAAATAAAGACAAAAGGCCCAAAAATATACTTTAAAAAAAGAAAAGAAATATTAAAGCGTGCGTATGTCGTTTCATGTGTTTCTTATAGGTATGAAATCATGAACTTCAAGCACATCGGCGAGGATGAGTATGCTTACATTCACGTGGGAAGCTGGGATCAGGGTGGCCTGAGGATGAACGATGAGGAAATCTGGAGTAACAATACTGACATCATCCAGTCGGTTTGCTCTGAGCCCTGTCAGAAAGCACAGATCAAGGTATGAACCACTCCACAGCACAACGCTATGAAATCAACAAGCTGTATTCAGTTTTCTTATAATTTAAATAAAAACAAATGTGGTAACGCCACCTGCCCTTTTAATTGGATGCATACTGGAAATATCCACCACTTCAGGCTGAACATGATTTAAATTCAAAGTCTACATCCATACCAAGTTGTATATCACAAAAATTCAATTTAGAAATTCAGTTTTTGCTAATATTGGCAGCCACCCTGTTATGATCTCCCTCCAAAATACGTTGTTTCATGCACCAGAGAATAGAACATAGTTTTACTGAAAGAAACTGCCAAGCAAGACCCACACAACAGCCATAAATTGATCCCACAGGATTGTAACGTACAAAATCGTTCCAATCGGATCCTTGAGTACCCCACTGGGGACACTACAAACCTCTTTGTTCAGGCTTTAATCATCTCCCATCTGGGCTTCTCTGACTCCCCTCAGTTTCTCCAAATCATGGAGAATAATGCAATCTGCCCCCTCTTTGTCATCCCAAAAGTCTCTAACATTAAACCCTCCCCACGCACTCCACACTGACTCCCGGTAAAAAGTGGCAACTTGAGGAGAACTTAAAACTCCAGACTAGTGCATGAGTCTTTGAGGAGCTCTGTATGCTATACTGTACCTCCAGGCCACGGCTCAGCTCTCTGTGACCTCTGCTAACATTGTCAGTGCCTCCGCTCTGTTCTTTATTCTCTCAAAGATAGCACAAAGGAGTCTGTGCTCAGCTCATATCAAAGTACAGTCATTTTATTAGATAAAATGACTTGAAATGTAAAGGTGTGACAGTGTCCCAAGGTACAACTGAGGACTTCCTGTCTTTGGAAGCCTGGAGTTGACAGGAGGCTACATCCTCTCTGTGTTAAATAACTAACACAGACCAAACATACCATACCATTTTTCTTAGCGCATTTTCAGCTATGCTTGTACACAGAAGGGCTGAAGTAATGAAGCTCATTGAGATTCCATACATCCTTTTCTCCTTCTGTTCCCCTGACGAAGAAATCTTCATTTCTTTGCTCACAGGGTAGTCAGAGTGGAAGATTAGCTACAGGAAAGTGCCATTGGAGCTTTGAGACCTTTCTGCCCTTTCATACTCTAGCATGTGTGTGTGTGTGTGTGTGTGTGTGTGTGTGTGTGTGTGTGTGTCTCCAGGTGATCCGTAAAGGAGAGGTGAGCTGCTGTTGGACCTGCACTCCCTGCAAGGAGAATGAGTTTGTGTTTGATGAGTACACTTGTCGAGCCTGTGTCCTGGGCTCCTGGCCCACAGATGACCTCACTGGTAAACAACTCTTTGTATTCTGTGTCTCTTGCTTGCAAATGCACGATTTCCAAACAAGCCAGAGGAACCTCCGATCTGGGTCACACACTGATGGTGCACCCACAATCCCGTTCACGTCTTCCGTGCCACGGAAACACTCTGAACTAACACAGCCTCTGCTGTGTAGAAATGAACACAAATACTCATGTACTACACACAAACAGACTTTAGATCCCTGCCAGAATACAGGATTTGGCTGAAGCCTAGATTCCTTAACTCCAAAGTCTGTCAAAACTATTTCAAACTCCTTTCCTGCACTTTTGTAAACACTATTATTACCCACAATATTTCAGTTCTTCTGTGGTTTGAAAAACTAAGGAAGCCTGTTTTTGATGTGAGAGTAGCAGTGTGTTTCCCCTGTTCTCACTCTGTTGTTTCGCTCTGATTTGTAACAGATTTGTCTGAACTCTCATGACCACACGAGTGAAGATTTTGCACATAATGTTGTTGTTACATGTCACAGTGAATGGTGCAGTATGATCAGACATCTGACATCCGTTCACTAGGACTGTTGTTTGAACTTGTCAGTGTCTTGTCTTCTCTGAGGTTGTGAGCCGATCCCGGTGCAGTACGTACGTTGGGGAGATCCAGAGCCCATCGCTGCAGTGGTCTTCTCTTGCCTGGGCCTCATGGCTACACTTTTTGTTACTTCTGTCTTTATCAAGTAATTACATCAAGCCAACAGCTACAACAACTACATGCAAACCGAAAATAAGTGGGTCAAAGCTGATCCAACGATAGCAATAAACAACTTTATCTAATATCCACTGGTGGAAATCACCAGAGACGAGAGGCTGTACTGACCCCTCAGGAAATTGTTCGGTTGCATTGGTCCATTCCACGTATACAAATATAATAAAGAAAACAATGGTAATATAACTACCCATATTCAAAATCAAAAAGATATACCCTGTCAATAATGAGCAGTATTTACATGATTAGTATTTACATGCCATTTACAGAACAGAATGTAACTGGATTGATATAACCTGTGTATATGTATCCTTTGCAGCTTTACAGCTTTATACATTTGTGATAGTTTTAAGGCATTGAGCATGTTTGTATCTAACACTGGGTCAAATAGTTAAAAAGAATTATTGAATAAATACATTTTGTAAATAATTCAGCAGTAATATAAGAATAATCTTCAGTATTTTTAGATCATAAGTAGAATACTAGATGAACAGCTACTGGTTGTAGGCATTGCTCATTGAACCCATAAAGTTTCTCCCATTGCTCCAACTATATTTTCTCAGGGATCTAAATCTGCAGTGGTAAATATGATTGAATTCATCTGTAGGTTTTGGGACACGCCTGTGGTCAAGTCATCCAGTCGTGAGCTCTGCTACATCATCCTGGCAGGAATATGTCTGGGCTACCTGTGCACCTTCAGCCTTATCGCCAAGCCCCACATAATCTACTGCTACCTTCAGCGGCTGGGAATCGGCCTGTCCCCTGCCATGAGCTACTCCGCTTTGGTCACCAAGGTACTTTCTTTTCTGTTTTTGTTACAAATGCAGCTGAATGTTCATATTTCTTCCTGCAAAACCTTGCAGGTCAAAGCCACGCGGTTCCACCATCGGCTTCATTTCTTTTATAGGGTTAGGTAGAGGGTGTGGGAATCTGCAAAACAAAACTGCAAAATGCTCAGTTACAGTAGCTGTTGAAAATGATGATGGTGATCCTTTCACATCATTTCATGCTACCTTTGCACAACCACATTTGATGGACAATTTGTCTGCTGCCATACTCCTGTGTTTGAGCATCAAGAGAAAGGTATCTGAGGACATGAACAAGAGTAGAAGAGCTACAGCCAGAGATTGGATGTTTGCCAATTGTAAGGGAAGGTATGGTAGAAGTTGAGGATCTGTGTGTGGGCTGGGGTTGATGTTTAATATCTGAGAACCCAAAAAAAAGGGGGATTATTATCATGAATCAGTGCGAGTGGTGTTATCCATAGTCGATGAAGTGACGCCTGCATAACCACTTGATCTATTTTTGATCCAGACCAACCGTATAGCGCGGATCCTGGCAGGCAGCAAAAAGAAGATCTGCACCAAGAAACCTCGCTTTATGTCCGCCTGCGCACAATTGGTCATCGCCTTCCTACTCATATTGCTGCAGCTGGGGATTATTGTGGCACTTCTTATCATAGAGCCACCACAGGTATGTATATATGTGTGTATGTGCATGTATTTTCCAATGTGGGGGACGTTCATTTCCATTTAAATGGAATGACCTTTCCCTTTGCCTCCTCTTAGGTGATCTATGACTACCCAAGTATCCGTGAGGTGCACTTGATCTGTAACCTGACCACTATGGGGGTGGTGGCGCCACTGGGCTACAATGGCCTGCTTATCCTCAGCTGCACCTTCTACGCCTTTAAGGTACTTCAGCTGTCCCGTTAAACTTTCACAGTTGAGGTGTTATTTTTCTGAATTTACTTTTCCTCTATTCATATTTTAATTTTTCCACCTCAACTTCCACTGCTTTAAAGATGATAATTCTCTTCTTCTCCTGCAGACTCGTAATGTGCCAGCTAATTTTAATGAGGCCAAGTATATTGCCTTTACCATGTACACCACCTGCATCATCTGGCTGGCCTTTGTTCCTATTTACTTTGGCTCCAACTACAAGATCATAACCATGTGCTTCAGTGTCAGCCTCAGTGCCACAGTGGCTCTCTGCTGCATGTTTGTCCCAAAGGTAAAAGAACTGACACACATGCTTATACACATGCCCAAGTCACATCCTTACATCTGTATGCTGACAGATATTTGTCGGTCATTGTCATTGACAGGTGTACATCATGCTCGCAAAGCCTGAGAAAAATGTCCGGAGTGCTTTCACCACATCCACAGTGGTGCGCATGCATGTTGGTGATGCTAAGAAAGCGGCCAAGGCCACCAGCAGCATGGCCAATTTGTTTCGACGCCGCGGCTCTGCACAGGACGACATCAGGTATATAGAGGACCAAAGTAGGTATTAAACTGCAACAAATGAACTCCACATTGTTTCAAACACATGTGTCCTGATGGATAAAAGGTTCTCAAGAAAAGCTTTTCCTCAAGTACTGCTGGTTAATTGTAAATAAAAGAGCAAGTTGCACAAATGAAACTCAGCTCATGGAAAATAAACACATTTAACTGCAAACTAACTGAAAATAAGGGAAAGATGTCAATCTTCTTGTTTTCCAAGGATAAACTGTGTGAAAATGTGACAGCAGAGTGTTTTGAGCCACTCAAAACCTAAAGACCATATGCACTCCTTCAAATTGTCTCTATTGCAATATGTGTGTGGCATTTTATTTGCCATATTATGAGGGGTATTATATTGCCGTATTATAATGAGTCTATTATGATCTCATAGGACAATCAATATAAGTACCCTATGCATGCAAAATTATGTATGGTGGAGGCTACACACACTCCCTATAAGGAATGGAAGTCCATAGAGGTCGTTACATAGCAGACATGGCTTTACAGCCACATACATTTCCCCAGTTATTTCTGCCCATGCATCAATGTATAGAAATGAAAGCCCTGCTGGATCCAGTGTAACAGGGCGGATGTGAAGCTGAGGAAAAAAACCTGCTCCCCGAACTGACAAAAGGTTAACTCATTTGGGTTAAGTACTCCCACAGGAGACCCGCTGCCTTTAAGGATTTCTCTTTCTAGGGAAGATAAAGGAAAATGGAGGAAGATGTAAAATTACACAGACTGTAGCAGATAGAATGGGGGATGGTAGAGAAATACATGGTGGATGGATGATCTCCTTTTCTAAGTGTTATACTAATACTGCCGTTATACACACATACTTCATGGATCTTTCACATTTGTTATCAGATTTAAAACCTAATATTCAAGTCGAGAGCTAATTATTCTGTGCCTCTCTATTTTGCAGTTCCAATGGGAAGTCAATGACTTGGGCGCAGAACGAGCACGCCTACAGACCAAACCTGTGGAAGAGGATGTCCTTCCACGTCAAGAAAAAGGATACAGTGGAGACAAACCAGACAGCCATCATCAAACCCTTCTCTAAAGGAGGGGATATACCTGTGGACACTGCTGTCACAGAGCAGTACGAAGAGCCACAGGCCTCTCAGCCTTTCACCTGCTCGCCTCCCCAGTCACCCTTGCCCTCCATCAGCCAGCATGCAGCCAAGGCAAGGGGTCTCCAGGGGGGAGAGGATGGAGACGAGCCACAAGGTTTACCCACTTACCTACCTGAGCACGCTGCTGGGGTCAGAAGAAGAGGTGGGGACAACGGCCAAGGTGTTGGTGTGGTGGATGGCGGGGACATTAGTGTCATCCCTGTAGGCGTGGGGGACATCGGCATAGGGATGATTGGCGGTCAAACCCAGGGCATCACCATCATGGACCAGATCAGCTGTGTGGTTAACCGCTTCACTGCCAACATCAGTGAGCTCAACACCATGATGCTGCCTGGGGGAGCCCCCGTCAGCCCCACCTCCACCACGCCTCTGCCTGCAGGTGCAGATGTTGCCCCCACCTGCCCTGCCCAGTACCTCACATCCAGGAGCAGACAGGCCCCCTCCACTGTCACCACATACGCCGAGGTGGCAGCTGTTTCCAATTTCTGTGAGAATCGACCTCCGGGTAAGATTTACGAGCACCTGGCCGGGACTTGCGTGAGTAGCAGACGAGCTAAGGATATGGAGGAGCTGGTGGCTCTGACGCCTCCCTCTCCTTTTAGAGACTCATCTCTGAGCTCCGACGGCAGCACGCCCCCCTCGCTGTCCCCGGCCTCTGAGGCTGAATATGACCAGCTGCTGCTGAGACACTACAGCCAGAGCTCCTCCTCTCTCTAATCCTGCTCCCTCTGCACCATTTTCCCTCCTTGTTTATCCTCTAATTGGAGTATTTTAAACTCCAAGGGACAAATCTTCAAACTGGACCAAACTTGGATGCCTTTCTACTTGTGGATATTCTGAATGTTTAAGCAGTTTTTGTTTTTTTTTGTAATATATATCTTCTGTTTCAAATTGAATTGAATGCACCCACACATGCCTCCGATGAAAGATAAGTATCACTGGCAAGACTGAGCAATGTCAGTGCTTCATCTCGTCTCTGAAACACACATATGGGCATTTTACAGACTTTTAATGCTATACGTAGACTGGTTGCTAACTCAGACTTAAACTTTTGAAATTCCAAAGAAAATACGGATTCCTTATCAAACAGTTATCCATCATAAGTGGAGGAAATCTACCAAAAATGTATGTTCACTGGCTGAGAACAGCTCATATATTGAATCTGGGAATGACATTTGATTTCTTGTAGGTAAGTGCAGGTCATAAGACACTAAAAATAGTTGTACTTAAGTTGTATATTTTGCATCAGCTCTCATCATAAACACAGACAATGTGATTTGCTTTTATTGCTTGCATTACTGCGGTTGACTCTCTGTACATGTGATGGTATTTGTTACTGATACGTTTCCCTAACCTTTAAGAATTTAAGGCTCTGCTGGATGTAGTTCTGAGATCGACATGATGGCATCTGGCCAGAGGGAAATAGCTCAATTTACTTTGCTTGGGAGGTTAAACATGACAACATTTTCCCCTGCCCTCTAATTTGCTGTCCATCCTGACTCATCGTTTGTATCACAGCACTAAAGGAGAAAGTGTACAGATGCTACATTACACAAATCAGGGAGAAGAGGTTTTTTATTATCCATGGAGACCCTCCCTTTTCTTGGACAGAAATCATGAACTGACAGGACACAAGCTCGTTACATCTCAAGGGAATGTAAGACATTTTCTCACTGGACCAAACGCACCTTCTTAGGTGTCTCACCCACACACAAAGCTCTTATGGACTGTAACTTGGATGTCTTCTTTAACTTCTCTTCTGTCGATGTGACATAGCTGAATGTAAGATAACCTGTCGTCACATGAAGTGGACCAAAACGATCTTCCACCTCAGGATGTGTCTGAACCAAAACCTTTTCCTCTTTTTTTTATTTTTTTATTTTTTTAGTTTGCATGATGTTAAGATTTGTTTGCATCTCTTTGAGTTAGTACTTTGTCGAAACAGTTAAGATGAATAGATACAGTAGCAAGGTAATGATACTATTAGTGATTATTGATGTGTTTTTAATTTGTTTTTGTTTTTTTGAGGGGGGGTGTGCCACACTTCATTTGTCAGACATCTATTGCAAAACAGCTCGTTTCCAGTCTGACTTTTTACCTACATACAGTGTGTGTCAGTGTCTCCCTGCAGTAAATGACATTGTGTTTCTGTAATGGGCTCACACTGAGGATCCTGCCCTGAGTCTATTGAGATTATAATCTCTCCAACACTTTAGGCACAGGGAGGATTTTATTTTTTTATAATGTTTTATGACATTTTGACTACGTTATTTCCTATGCTTGAACATATTCAATGAATATTCTTTTTTTATTATTATTCATTTTTTTGTATCTGCATCTTGGCTTGGATGTAGATGAATGTCAGATTCATGGCTTGCATTTAAAAGATACAACAACTTCTAACTACAATGTAACTAAGCTAGTTCATGATTGTTTATCTAATGTTTACACAGGCAGGAATGTTTTCATGTTTTTTGAAATGCTTTGTAATTTAGTTTCTAGTTTTAGCTTTTTTTTAGTTTTCAGTGTAGAAAAATCATCATAGACAGTTGCCATATTTGCATGCAGGTCTGTGCCAATGGAAATGTTGCAGGTGCATTCGATGCTTAATGCCAGTAATTCATTGATATAATCTACAGGAGACATCTTATCCTCTCCCCTGCCATTCACATAGCCTGAATTTACTGATTAAATTTGTGCTGCATTAAAGATTTTCATTCAAAATGCAATATATATACATATAGCACATTTTCTTCATTGTGACTTTTGGGGAAATGCTTATTTTCACTTTTTAAAAATCATAACAGATATCTTAGTGTAACCCAAACATGACTCATCATTTTATTTTACTAGGATATCACCCTGGAATTTATGAATAGGAATCTCATGGCTAAATGCCTGTCATGTTTTAAAGAAGTCACATTTTCCGAACTGGATTGTGTGTGGCGTTATTTTTACACCTCCTCAGTTGATGTTACTTATGAACCTTCTTCTAAATAAGAAGATAATTGTGTCAAATCACTGTGCGATAATTAATAAAGTGGGAAACAGGGTTTCTAGGGCACACTGCATTAAATAACACAAGATAATTTCCTGTGCCGTAAATTGTTATAGACTGAAATTATTCGGTGAAATTAATAGTCATAAGTCCAGGGAGGCAGTGAGGCTACAACGGACCCACTCTTTGTTTATCATTGAAGTGTAATGGGGCTATATGTTGTTCCACAGTGTACCCTCACTGATGTAAGGACAATCTACTGACACTCAACATTTGCATATCACCTGACAGTAGGTGCAGAGATGTGCTACAGTAAAACTCATAGCTGCAGGCATATCTGTTGTGTTTAATTCATGTAGGTTGGATTTGCAGGAACATATGGATCCTCGCAGCCTTGCTCCTCCTTGGCATCCATATATGTGTTATTTAAATGTGACCACAACCAATTCAGCATTATTGCTTTCTCTATGTTGTGTAATTTCTAGCTCCTGCATACAGTATAATGCCACAGCCCAGTTCACAAACAGCTGAATATGTAAATCACGTGCTCAGTACACCAGGATGCCAACCTGGCTGGAGATGCAGGTTGAAGGAGAAGACTGCCAGCCTCTTTGCACCTGCCTGCCGGTGTGAATGCACTGAAACTCACTACTCTGTCTTCCAGCTGGGAGACTTACTAATGCCAGTTTGAAACAAGCAGGTGTGTTGCTTTATATTTATAAATTCCCATAGGTAATATCGGTTGACTCTGCTTTAACAGAGAAAAGTTTAACATGCACTTTTTGGTTCAATTGGTCAATTTGATACATTTACATAATCCATTTACTGTGATGCATTACTCTAATTCAAAGGATGTCTCTAATTCTATTCATACTTTGTGGACCATACTGTGATTAATGGCTGAGGAGGCAGCTTCCATGTTTTCTTGCTGGGGTTTATCTCTGTGATAACATGACAATCAAATAGTCCTTTGAGAGATTGACATTGACATCGAACTTCATTGTGCTGCAGCTGCACCTGAAGCACTGGTAGCTTGTCTGGCAGAAACCTCTTGTAAATGATGAGGTAATCAAAGAGAGGCTTGGCCATTGTGATTTCAAAACATGGAGGAAGGGTTAACCAGAAAATAAATCATTTCATTAGATAAATTAGATAACCGCATCAGTGGAACCGTAGTTTTGACTGGGCTAAATGACAAAAATGCCTTCATTGCATTATGACAGCATTTTCCAGCTACTGCACATGTAAGCAGAGGTTTGTGAAGCATGTTCACTCTTCAGCCAGATGATGGAGGTGACCTGAAACTTTTTACAGGAGAAAAGACAGACTTTACTCTTCCCCGCGCGTGACTACACTGAGTTACAATGTGTTAAGTTACATAATGTGGCCCCAGACACTCATACACCCTCCTGACAATTTAGCATAGGTATAGCGTCTCCAATAAAGCGTGCGCACTGCGTATGGGTGATGAGGCGAGGTCACAAGTTCCCGAGCTCAGCCCCTGAACAGAGCCCCCCCCCACCCACACACACACACACACACACACACACACACACACACACACGCATACACACAAAGGCGGCGGAGGGCGGCTCCGAAATCCGTGCGGAGACAGAGGGAGACGCTCTGGGGACGGAGTGTCAGACCGCGCTCAGACCGAGGCGAAGTTAGTGCGTCTGAGATCCGGAAAAGTGAAATGACCAACCA
>OMNW01031417.1:0-31329 GCA_900303245.1 Selene dorsalis
ACCACCACACATGACTGCATATGCTTTTACACAGTCATAATGTACTTACACACAGTGCTTTATGTGTACATAATACCCACAATGTCCTCACAATAGTACTCACGTCATCACTCCTATATATTCAGAGTATGTGTGACACCAACCGTGACACATAAGCACGCATACACATGCACAATCCTGCACTCATGCCACTGCTTGTATTCTTTAGCAAGAGACTCCCCTTATCTCCTATTTATTAATACACCACTTATTGGGACACAAGTTGTCACACTGTCATTGGTATTTGAATTTTGGCTTGAGGCGACACTCCAGAGAGACATCAGCTGAGCCGGATCAGCAATCTGCTGTTCCCCCCAGGCTTTCACTCACATGGCAGTGTTAAATAAACATGCTGCCCTCTAGTGGACATTGAATAGCAAAGATGGCGGCCATTTCCAAAGCTGCAGCAATCAATTAAGGTTAGTGTTTGTGCGATTTTATGATGCCACAGTAAACATGTGTGACTATCACTTTCTAATGGGACATTCCTTTACATAGGGTTTATATTATCCAATAAATTGATTTTCTAAGAAGAAGAAGAAAATATTCAGCACATTATAGACCCTCCATTCATGAAAACAACATTTTTGTCCCTTTGGCTTGCACATGCTCTTTTCCAGAATTACATGATTTTTTTCTCCCTTTTTTGGTTTCATCAGACTGTGTAATTTTTCACAAGTCCCCATAGTGGACTTCTTCTTTTCTCTCTTTTTTTTTAATTGAATATGGCTATAAATTTATGAACTTAAAAATAAAAAAAAAGTCCCATTAAAAACACACAGCTGATGGCTTATTAGCCAAAGCAATGAGCATAAAAGACATTTCTTAAATTATGTATTAATCTTTATATAAGCTGGTTTGATGGTGCTTAAGTGGAACAGAGGAATGGTCCCATGAAGTTAAAACATAAAGGGTATTTTAATATGAAATGACATTTTACATAAACTACTGTAGTAGTAAAATTCATCTGATTGTGGTGCTTTTTGACACAGGTGCCTTGTAGTTAAATGTATAATTGCTCCAGCAATATGTCACCATTTGGTGGTGCTAGAGCCACAAAAAAATCCATCCATCCAGCTATGCTGCTCATCTTTTTGAGGGCTGACAGGGAGGGCACACCCGGGATAGGTTGGCAGACTGTCAAGAGCCTACTACAGCATCGTGATGAATCAAAAACTCAGTGATTATGAGTCTGATTTACTTTGTGCTTTACCTTGTTCAAAAATCAGTTTTTGTATTTCTACATTATCAAAAATGAAGAAAACATTTACATATATACAACTAACAATTCAAGTACACAAGTATGATCTGACAAAATCAGTCAACAAAACATGGTTATGTGCCAGTGTTTATGGACCCTGGAGTCACTTCAAACCACAAGATGAAAATATTACTTCAGTATACTATATTTCTTTGACTGTATATTAACCTCCACTTCCTCAGTTTAACAGATGTACTTAGTGGGTGAATCACAATGGGAGGGAAAAAATGGGAGAAATATTGTGAGGCCACGGTGGCTGCTATTGATGTATTCTCCATTATTGATCTCTTATGGACCATCCTCCCACCTGCGAGGGCTCCCCTGAGGCAGACGTCATGATGGTGATGTCAACGTAATGCCATGACTTGTTGAAGGAGGAGTCAGGCAGACTCTCCACTTTAATACAGTGGATTTATGGCTTGTCAGCACCACCATGTATACTACCTGCTGTGCAGCACATGCCATATTTCTGTGCATCAAAATGTAACATGCAGGGTGGATTAGTCTAACAGCCACATAATAAATAATGGAAGTACACAGACTCACATGCATGAATGCAAGCACACATAAAAGCACACACATGAAGATGGGTGTTTATAGATGTAATATTTTCTGTGACTGCCAGAATACATCCTTTAAGGGAGTGAGTTCTCAGGGTTTGTTTAGTGTGGTAAAGCATAAAATGTCTGTGGAAACTTTCAGAACCTTTGATGCACTGATAAAACTAACCTGGGCTCTAAGATACCTCAGTGCTAACATTAACACCTCTTTGTTTATGGTCAACTCAAAAAACAAATACAGTGAAATACTTGCACACTTTATTGTGACATTTCTTTGTCATTCATTTTACAGTTCTGTCTCCACAAAGTGCTAGTAAAACTGATTTAATGTTTAAGAAAACAGTGGTGTTGTGGTATTTTGCTGTTGGTTTCATGCACTTTCATGTCAGACAGTTTGTACGTTAATGGTCATTTCTTAATCATTTCTTTAAGCTTTCAGAGCTTTTAACTGTTTTTCATCACACTAAGTATGTGGTGCTGGCTGCCCCAAGACTGTTCTTTACCCCTACATGTGACATTATGTGTTAAGAGTTAATGATATGAATGATATGAAGTCAATATTTATTTCATTGTTTTGACTTTTTTCTTTTCTGTTCACTTTGCACAGTTGCTACCTTAAAAAACACTTTGTGGCCTGGAGGTCCAGGTCATTAAAGGTCAATACTGTAGCATGTTAACGGCCTTTAAAAAGCATGTAAACACCAACAGTAGACATAATAATGGTGAGTTTGGTGTCTTTATTTGAGAGCATTGGGGAAAAAAAACAGACGGTTGGGTTTGGCTTAAATTGAATCCATCCAACAACAATGTGCTGCAATTTCAGCACACGTGCAGCAGAGGGTAGTACAGCTCTATTTTAGAGCACAAGGCCCAGCATAGATATGCTGATACAGTTAAACACTCATGTCCAGATCAATTTATGGTATCAATTTGAGACCATTGTTCAAAAATGTTGTGATGAGTGATTATCTTTGCTTCTTTTAAATGTTGATTTCTTAAGTTTTGCAGAGATAAATTAATCTCCATAGTTTTATTAGCTCATACATTTGTATGGTAAATGCAGCAGCAGGTTATTTGTGCTTGTGCATGTTGTTTTATACCTCATTTACAAAATTTTTGTTTGTAACTATATACAACACAGGAGCTGCACAGGACAAATTTAGTGTGTGAGTGTACACCTAATACAGGTCTACCTGTGGGTTTCAGTGCAGTGTAAGTATGGTGTAACTGTCAGACCTCATCGCATTAACTTTCCACAATTTAACCAATCATCAAGCATATATTATGTTTCATGGACATATACATAAACCTCTGCTGTTCAAGTCATGACTACCAACACGCACACACACAATCATAGGGAAACACACACAAATAAAAATTTCAGTGTGCACGCAACAGCGTCACACATGCTGACACTGGCACTCACCAAAAGAAAAATCTTGGCCTGGCTAATGGAGTAAAGGAACCAGCACTCCCAGTGATGTCAACAGGCCAACACATACATACTCTCATACTCTCTCTCCTTCTCTCTCTCTCTCTCTCTCCCTCGGCGGAGAATGACTGTTTTACTTAATTTCTTTTTCTCCCTCCACCCTCCTGCCAAAGGACACTGAATAAGATGCTAGTTTGAAGACAGGCATGTTCAGCTCTGCACCAGCTTTACCAAAATGTGACCATCCATGTGTAGAATACACACTGACCACTAAAACAGACACTGGGAATTACATCATCACTGGTTCTGCTTGTTGATGGACTATGATGCTCAGGTGTGGAGGGGGCTATAGAGGCAGTGTGTGTATGAGTGTGTGCCTTTGTGAGAGTGTGTGTGTATGTGTGTCAGGTTGGGGAGGGCAGTGCGGTCACAGGTGACTGTCATGTTTAATAATGATTATCACCACGCACCTGCGCCCCCACGCTAATTAACTGGACGCATATGCAAATGAGTCAGGGGATTTAAAAAAAAAAAAAAAAAACAGCTCGTGGAGTGGCAGTGAGCGGTTGTTCAGCTGCTGGATTTGATTAGGGTAATGAATGGTCAGTGATGGAGGCACCAGTGGTGGTAAAAGGCAGAAGGATAAAGTAAAAGGAGCATATTAGGTAGTAGAGTATTAGAAAGAGGGGCAGGAGGAGGAGGAGGAGGAGGAGAGAGAGAAATATCACCGAGGTAACATAATGGGAACAGGTGGACGAGTGGCCTGTTGACTGAGGGAATAAGAGGAGGGATGAAGGGGGGTGGGGGGTTACGTTGCGTTTGTGTGTTTTAATTCAACTAATCCAGGGCCACAAAGTCCATCAGCATGTGAGAAAGCTCAAGCATTTCACAGTGTAAACACTTAATCAATATGTGTTATTATAGAAATGACATGTGTAGACAGGGACAAAGCATTGAGTGAGAATTCATCTGCTGTATTTACACATGGTGACAGATTCCTTCCCTTCCATTTTGAATTTCAACCCAGTCTCTGCTACAGCCTCACTTAAATTGAGAAGTGTGAAGAAAGAGACAGAAAACGAAGAGTGAGCGCTTTTGAACCTCATTCATTTATTCCAGTGCATTCTGAACACGCATTCTATATCTCCATACTGTGATCTGGGCTGCGCATGCATATACACCTACCTCTAACAAAGCAAATTGCGGTTCATCCAACTCGATGGCCCCAATCTCAGTCGGGGGAGGCAGGCTCGTCACTCACACAGATAAGGGTGAATTAGGGTCTCGCTCTGGGTTTTACATTTCAATTTAGCCTCCGGCTTCAGAGCCATTAGGGGCCTAATCTAAAGCTTGGTCCGCAGGGTTCTCTTTCCATAGCAATTGCAATATTGTTTTATTAACTTTCCAGTATGCCGGAATGAAACTCCAAAAGATTCATTAGTTCGCATTAAGTTCATATTAGGGTTATTTGTGATAGGAAGGATGTGTAAGTACCCGGTGTGTTTGTAATACAGTGTTGCTGTATCACCAGCTGGTATATTTGGGCAAGCAGAACAAAGAGTGTGAGTGTAATTACAAGTTGATAATGTGCCTGGACATGCAGAATGACCAAGACAGCACTTGCCAACGAAGCATGGAGGAGGGAGGGAACACTGTGCAGGTGCAAAGTCAAAAGGGGACTAGCTCTCTTTACTCTCCTAAAATAACTCTCTGAAGACCAGGCGTGTTGCAGATTATGCAATACTATATATATGTGTCCTATATATATGTCTTTTATATTTACAGGAGCTTGTCACATGCAATACTTGGAACTGTTAATTCATTTCTCATGCTGTGAATCATTAATTGAAAAAGTTATTACATTATTTGCTAATTAATAAACAGTAAAAGTAATTTGACATCGTCATCAAAGGTCCCTTTCCAAAGCCTCCACACATATACATCACAGCTTCTCGATTTAACATCAGAAATAGAAACCAGCATCCAGCCAATGGTTGGTGGTATTTACTGATCATTTACAGATGGTTTAACATTAGCCCCTGTGACTTCATGTAGAACTACAGATACAGTGAAGCCACAGTATTGACATATCTTCCAACAGTGTGGTGTCCAGACTTCCCAGTTTGTCCAAAACTCTGTTTGTCACACAGAAGACTGGACGGTAGTTAGGACATTGTGGACATTATTTGTATGTTCAAGTACAAGCTGCATAATGGTAATCAACCCCCGAATCACATGACAGGTAAAATACGTTATGTTTAACTTATGAGTCATGGGTTCAGACTGACAGCTCGTTCACACTGATACTAACACTTAACTATTATGCCTATACCACTGGCTGGTTGGTCTCTTCCAAAGACCTCTTGGAAAATTAATCCTTCCTTCATAGGTACCTGGCCATCAAAAATGTTGCATTCATGGCATCCATGTGTTGGAAGATTGACACTGACACTGTATGTTTTTTGGTAGCAAAGCACCAGTTGCCATGACTTCCTGCCTGAACCAGTCGCTCCACTGAACACAGACACCCTGATGCTAAGAACTGCCAACATCTGATAAAACCGTGAAAAACAAAATTACTGGCACGAGTATTTGTGATGTAATTACTGATTTCCCCTTAAGTAATCACATCAATGTACCTAAATAATGTTACTACTGCCCTGAGGCCCGGGTTCTCACAGAGAAGCTGCAGAGTTTACACACCCCCTAACACTGAAGAAAATCCAGGTGGGTTTACCAGTATCTACTGTTAGCAGGTCAGCTGATGAAATAAGCTGTAAATAAGACAACAGTGGAGCCTCCCTATACATTCAGCTCCTGACACTAACACAACCTGGACTACTAGTGTGACCACTGAATACAGGGGGTGCCATCATTGTGATTAGTGACTGTCAGTGTAATTATTGAAATTCAAATTGGAAACCACTGACATGATTGCTATTGAAAAAATAAATGACATTACTGGACTGCGCCAATCCAGGTTAACACATATATGGCAGATGACAATATCACCTGTAAAGCAGCTTATCTACTGTCACTGATACGTGAGTGGAAATTTAAAGCTTCTTCTTTGTAAGCCCACTGCAATGCTTTGCTTTCCTAACTCCTGCCATGGCGTCTTTCCCTCTCCTCTCCACTCGTCTCCAGTCCAAAGCTGTTACTATTTATCTGAACTATCATAACTACACGCACTTACTCACACACACCAGTCAACCCGCCCCACCACCCCACAACCCATTTTTTCCCTACACAGGTTGGGTCAGTTTACCCTGCTCTGGGGTTTTTGGTGTGGCCTGTGTTCCTCAGCCCAGCTAGCAATGGTGGAGGTGGGGGATGCTTGCCAACAACAGAGTGTATGTGTGTGTGAGTGTGTGAGAGAGAGAAAAGAGAGAGGGGGAACATGTGGTAGTAATCTGGTTGTTTTACTGTCTGGCTCTGGTGGTGAAAGTGTTGGGCAGGGGCTACGAGCGGTCTGGATCGTGTCAGAAGCCGCCGGAGTCAGGTTACCCTGACAGACCAGACTGGGAGTGAGTACAGTGGGGGCGAAAAATGGAGCAAAAGAGGGAGAGAGAGAGAGAGAGAGATGAGGGGTAAACAAGTGAGTGAAGGATGGGACTGGAAAGTAAGCGAGTGAGGTGGTGGACTTGTGAGAGCCAACCTTCTGACTCGTTCTGTCCTCCCTCAGGACATTTTTATTAATCTCAGTGTGTACATGTGCTCTCGTGTGCAATACTTCTCAATGTGTGTGTGCGTGTGTGTTTGTGAGTGTGCGAGTATGAACCCAGGCCAGAGAGCTCCAAAAGACGACCACTTGAACTAGCCCCAGCTGAGAAAACAAATGGCCTTGACTCTGTCTCGCCCTTCTCTTCTCCTCTCTTCTTGTCTCTTCATCCAATTTTCATCTTTTTTCCTCGACGATGGGCATTTAATCAAGTAAGGGAGCTAATCAAAGCCAGAAAAGACTCCTGAACCCTCAGCTATCTCCTCCCTAATCCTAAAGATCTGCTTCTCATTTGCCATTGACCTAGAGGACCAGACTTGTCCAGTGAACCCCGCCACAGGGACATAAGGAGGAGCAGGATAACTGGAGAGTTTAGTGGTTAGCAAGAGGTTATACTGTGTGTGTTCATGTGTGTGTATGTATATAAATCCATATTTTAAGGTGCAGTGAAATGAAACATCAACAAACCTCTTCAACTGTGGTGTATAAAACAGGCAGAGGATGAGATGAATAGGGTTCAGGAATGAGGGAGTCGAAGGGGAGAAATGAAGAAGAGAGAAGGAGAGGAGCAGGGAGGATGTAGGAGGCACATGGGGTCACAGGGGTTGAGGTGATAAGTCGCCTGCTGGGGAATTAATAGGGAGCAGATGGCGCTACCTTTACTTAATGTAGGGGTGTGGATACAAGGGGAGAGATTTATCAGTCTGTATGAGAATGGAGTCTGCCGATGGCTGGCGGGCTGACTCCCCCACCTGAGGAGGATTTAGCACATTCCTGGTTCACTGTTAACTGGGAGGTGTCTGTGGAATGGCAGAAGTTTGCTGTCAGAGAGGGGGCTTTAAAATAATAAAATGTGTCTTTTTTTGTTTTTTGTTTTCTTTGGTATGATGAAATAAGCTTGGGTTTCTGAGGGTGAAGAGGTTTGCTATTGTCGCTTTGAATACCCAAGGTCCTTCATTTTCTCTACTGATGGATACTTGGAATGTACGAAGGCTGTTTTTCTGTAAAATCAGAATTATCAAGTGCACATGGTTACCAATTGTAATCCACTTTATAAGCTTTAATGTTGTTTTTTCTTTCACTTTCTTTTCACTTGATAAAGTTGGGTTATCTCTCAGTCTGATGTAGATAATTAAACTCTGAGGAACCAAAACTCTTTCATTCCTCTGAGGAACCAAAGTCAAACCAAATTAGATTCTAAAGTAGCTGTGCTTACATTGTAATAAAAATAATCAGTGTTTTATTTTCAGAAAACCCTATCCACCGATCCACAATTCAGTTGCTCATGTGAGGATTTTTTTAGTTATGTCACCTTTTGACTATAATTATAGAAAATGGTTTGTCCGACTGCCATAGTAACATCCAACCTAGCCAAAATAGCCATTTTTGGACATAAAAAGCTTAATTTTATGACCCATGCAACTAACTATGTAATGTCTTCCTCAACTTGACCCAATCCCAGTTATTTCTATGGATACAGCAAAGGAACCAGTAGGAGTTGAGTGGGTCTATCACTCTTATCACTTTAGTGATAATAGCCTTCACATAAAAGATGACACAGTGAACTCCACAAATGCCAGAGTGGCCCAATTAGCCACTATGCATTTCATACAATTTGCAAAGGGCAAATGTTCCCAAGCTGTAATTATGTAGTCACATTGCCCACCTTAGGTGACCTGCCAACCAGTCTTGACGTCCATCCCTTGTAGAGGTCGCCATGACAGCGCTGGGAAAAACACAAAGAAAAATGAGCTGCGGGGTCTATCATTGTGTCCATAATTGGTCAAGTTGTGCTTGTTACCTAGTAGCAAATACATAATGGATAGTGCTGATTGCACTGTGTGATGGACGAGGAAATGTCACTGTGGGGGAGAGATGTGGTGTTGAGTGGGATGCTACCGGTTACGTTTTCAGTTTAACAATGCCAGCTCTTTCATCAGCATCGATTAGTGATGAAATATGACAAAATGTCATTTTACAACTGTTTAAAACCATGAATGCCTTTGACTTACTGCTAGATGCAAAGGTTTGTTCTGTTCTTTTTCAGGCAGGTCAAGGGGGGGCTGCCAGCAGGTACTCACAACCACTCTTTAACTTTGTTGCTCCTGGGGTCACTGAGGCTCACACACCACTCTACTACAATGCTGACTCCAGGGGGATAATTGGTCTAATCTATAAATTATACTGGTTGTCAGTATCAATCCTTTACACGTGGGGGCGTGAGACAGGGATGCTGAGGAACAGTACGATAAGAAAGCCATCCCTGCTCAGATGACCTATTCAAATCTTTGCATAGTTTTCTCATTGTAATTCTAAACAACCATACAAAACTATTCCCTTAAAGCATGAGTTGGATATTATAGGAGAATTATGAATATTGGCTTTATTACTGAACATTAGAAAATCAACACCACATGTGCAGGCCACAGTTGAAGCCTGCAGCGCAAAGACTGGAAACTAAGGGAAACTGATAGCCTAGCTCTGAGCTAAAGTTTCAAATAAGTGGTGGGACAGAGCCAGGCTAACTGTTTCCTCTTGTTTCTAGTTTCTGTCTTTATACTAATCTAAGCTTATTAACTATTAACTAGCTTCATATCCAGTGCACAGATGTCATCATTGCATCAATCTTCTAATTTAATTCATAGCAAGAAATAAGCACATTTTACTAGGTTTAACTATTACTATATTATTTGATCAGTGACAAAATTGTTGTAAAAGTAATGTTACAAAACCCATTTTGAGAAGACTTCTTCTCAAAAGACATCTCTGCACATACTGAACATTTATGGATTTTATTTTCTATCATTTCAAGTTACAGGCCCTGAATAAGACCTCTAGAAATGATAGTTCCAGATTACAAGCAGTGCCTTTAATTCAGAGAGATGACTTGTCTCAGTCTGTTCCAAGCTCTCCTGGTGCTGAGGTCCAGAAGTGTTCAGGGGATGCTGCTGTGAGGCAGACCCTCCCTAATGTCTCCATTGCCTGCACCTGACCCCGGTAGCCAGCAGTGGCCAAATTTAGTTTGGAAACGTGCCACCATGGGAGAGCCGACAGGCCCATTAATCAGCAGGAGTCTCCCCCCACTCATCCTGCAGGTCAGAGAGGGAGCAGCACACACACATGCACACACAAAAACAGGGGAGAACACATACGAAGAGACGCACATGATACACAACTTTCATGTGCAAACAACTAACAATGACATAAGCGTAACACACACTGACTGAACAAAATGATTGCTGAAACTTTAAAAGCAGCAACTCCTCTCCTCACCTTATGCACTACCTATCCTAAATCCTACATCACCTCCTTTACACACACACTCACACACATAGATACACACACCTGGTTGCGGCCCTCCATCACCCCAGTCTGATCTAGTCTCATATCCCAGTTCTCTTCACTTTGTCTGAGCCAGGTTTTCTGGCAGCCTGGGGCCCCGGTCGTAGGGGTTATCCACACACCGCTACCCTTGGCTGACAGAAACAAAGCATGAGGGGAACACACACACACACACACAGGCACACACACGCACAACCAACAGACACAAACTTAGGCACAAACACTATAATGACCCTCATGAATACAAACAAAGATGAAAAGTACTTACACACACCAAGAACATCTGCAAAATATGATGTATCAAAGTGGTGGATCAGACCTGGAGAATCCATAGTTTTTGGCCACGATGGATGTGAACTGGAAAAAAGAGACTTTGAATATATGTGGTGCAAGGCCAGGTTGAATGTGACATTTATTATCTTGTCTGAGATGAACTCAAAGTGCTCTCGCTTTTGGGAATATGCACAGAAATCGACAAAGATGTCCAACTTTGTCTATGGAGTTCTTTAAATCACCTGTATTTGGAACATGAAAAATGTAGCAGTCTCTTTGAAGCAGCAGCTAATTGACTTGTAATCAGTGTTTACTATCTCGCAATTAACACTCAGAGACAATGAGATCGGAGGATGCGGCACCAGCAGAAGGCATTTATTGGGCAATATCCCTGAGGTGTGGGAAGATGCCAGAAAGTAACCACAGAGAATGTCTGACAACTGGTAAGCATTTATATGCAGTGTCACTGGTGCACTTATCCTTTCTAATGTGAAACTCTGGAGGGAGATAAATGGTGGGATTGGGCTAGATTAATGAAGGTTACCAAAGTCCCCAGATGTTTCTGTGGTAATTAGAGGCCTTTGTTTATCAGGAAAACAAGTCACATCAAGAGCAAAGCATTCATTATAATTTTTCATAATCTTAATAATTCAAGTGTAGCTGCTTCATTTTGTTCCCAATTTATCATGCTAATGTTATGAATAAATCTACATAATTTCAACAGTGCCTGTTAGATCAGTGAGCAACAGACTTTGATAAAGAAAAATATTGAATTTCAACCTTAAAATCTGTGGGTTAAGAATACATACAACAAATCAGGAGAAAGAAATTCAATAAGTGATAACACAATGCAATAACCTTTCAAAAACTACAATGTTTAGCTTCATTGACTTGCACTGTTTTTAGGTTTTTAATGCATAAAAGTACCACATAAGTTTGTTTATGGCATCAAGGCTTTTTGACTTTGTCAGGAACCTCTATTCAAACAAAATAAAACAAAAAGTTAGGGTTTTTTTTGCTCACAAAATTTTTAAAATGCTCTGGTTAAAATTATGACATTCGTGTTGTAAGGGTCGGTTTCGACCCTGGTTATAATGATAAGAACAATAATTACAGTTAAAACTAAGATCATAAGCGCAAAACCAGTCTTTTCATGGATAAAGAAGCCTAACAACGTAACCAAGAGATGAGAAACAGATGGGATGATAAATAAATGTTCTTAGTATGTTTTACAGCTGATTTAAGACACGGGTCAAAACCATCCCTAACACAAGAGATGGTAGCAGAAAGCTAACGTAAGACGAAGGTTAAGGTAATTTAAAGGCATTTTTGACTTTCTGCAAGGTCACTTCAGCACAGTGTGCAGTCAGCATGGGAGACGGACGAGTTCAGCTGGACAGTGCCAGTTGCATTTTGTCTCGCCCCAATTGTCTTGTCAGAAATCAATTGGAGATCACAACGTGGTTTTGCAGCGGGAGGTCAGTCCTCACTTCAGCGTAAATATTTCATCCCGGACTCACGTCAAGGGGCTTTTAAAGATGTGTGCTGGACCATGCTCCCCTCTTGCTGCCCTCTGAAAGTGACAGGGCTTGCATTTTAGCCCACTTCAGGACCAGGTTAAATCAATTAAAATCTATTATTCATATGGCAGAGCAGTGACCTCACTGAAAGCCCCTATAATTTTCAGAATAGAAAGAAGAAAAGGAACTAGCAGTGAACTTTGGCTCTGCAAGTTTTCACGAGAAAACAGCGAGCTTGTTTTAGAACTTGAGGCTTGAAAATAAAATTGCTGCTTGAAACATTGTGTGCCAGAACAAGACCTGAGTCACATGTTGGGGGATATTTTTTTTCCCCTAAAATGCTATTAGCCTTCATACGCTAGATAAATGAATACAGAATTGTGTTGCAAGGGCTCTTATGTTCTGAACCTCATGTACATGTGCAGCAGTTGTTCCATGCTTATTTAGAAGAAAATTGGCTCCACATTTTGGATTGCAGATAAATACAGTCTCACTTAGGCTGGAACATATCATCTTTACCACCAAGCCTAAAAACCAGCCTCACAAGGTCACTACTAACAGCTGTAGTTGCACTCTCAACCATGGCAAGCCTTCACCTATTGTTCATCAAAGTGCAACTCTCTTCTTCTTTTTGCAAGGAAGATTTACAGTGGTATAGGCTCCATATATGACAGCAGGCTGTTTGGTCAGATAATAAGCAGAGAGGAGTCAGAAGGAGAGAAGTCATTAAGACCTGCTCACATATAATCATCCCAATGCCATCACCATCTCTCTATCTATTTTTTTTTCCTCTGCGTCTCTCCCTTTTGCTCTCCTTCTCCCTCTCAGATGAAAGGGTCTTCTCAGGCTGCATGGCGAATGAAAATGATGGAGAGGCTGATAAAAAAGAAAGAAGGCAAAAGATGAAAAGTGGTTTTGAAGTGGTTCGCCACATTAGTCGGCTTCCCCCTTCTGACCTTACAATTTAAGCAAACAATACGTTGACTCGGAGCTTGGGTATTCATGGAGATGGGAGTGCAGCTCACAGAAAATAGGTAAGAATTAGATGGGTGGATGGAGAGAGCAGTACCTGGATGGACAGATATGGATTGTAGCACTCGTTTACTGATGAAATAATGTTTGTACATATACATTCTTCTGTGCTTGTTTTTGTTAGGTGTAGAGGGAACCTGATTATGCCACATTATGATATGGATTAGAGAAAGACTTTACATGCATAGGCCTTTGCATGTTCTGACATGGAGGAGAAAAGCTGATTGTTTTGTTTAACAAGTGACTCTCAGAGGCTGTTCTCTGAGGCAGAGCTAAATGTTATCACTCACATGCTGATATGCTTGCAGTCAGCACATAGAGGTGTAATATGAGTTTAGCAGTCTTTGTCACAGTGACCGTCTTAGCATACCATGTTTAACTTAAAAAACATTTGGTATAACAGCTGAGGCTAATGGGAATGTCAATGGTTAAGTTTTTCTTGATGATGGTGCAAAACAAATGGGATGAGAATTCAATCTTTGTGAGAATGGCAGGACACCATATTTCACTCAAAACCACAAACCTCATGCAACAGCAGTGGCAAATTTCAGGGGATTGCCATTAGGAGTCATTATCCTCAGGGGACCACGAATATCTGTGCAAACTAATCCATCCACCAGATATTGAGATTGAGAACACCATGAATTTTTGGACCAAACTTCAATGCAATCAGTTCAATTAGCTGTTTCAATTCGAAAGTAGCGGACCGACTGATGGACAGACCAGTGTCACTGAGGCCATGTTCGCGCTAGGTCTTTATGTAAACTGATAGCTGCAGTGTGTGCACAGGCTATGTTTATGTGCATGGACTACACCTTTAAACACATGCCTTGTTTACATGCAGGTGTCTTTTGCCTTGTACCCCCCCAGGGTAGCATCAGTAGGCGACTGCTGTAAATGGACTCTCACTATCGCTTAAGATGGCGTAACACATCAACCAATCACAGGATGCTCTCCCCCTCATATCCTCTGGCCTCAGCTGGTACCATGGCATTATCAAAGGAGCAAAGCAGCCATTTATACAAACATACACACATACTGTACATACATACACACACACAGACACGCACACATACACCGCCTCCCTCATACATAGCTTCAGGGCCATTCCAGGAATGTCAAAGATGGTTTCACCCTTTGTATGTCTCCTCTTTCACCAACGCTGAATGATGGTTGCCTGTGTGGTTTGAGATTGTCATGGCCCAGAAACCCATTCTGAGTGCCTGAAATGTAATAAGGCCATCTAGCCTCTGCGGGTAAAATATGATGCCAGCAGAAAATGGTGGTAAAAATCCTACATTGATGGTTGTCACTTCCAGAGTGTGAATTTTAAGTAGGTACAAACATGCTGAAAGATGTGGTGCTAGGATTCAAAGCGTAAGAGAAACAGGCATGGTGTGTTGGCTCGGAAAGTCTCTGATTCACAGCCTCATTTAATTTCAGCTTAAACCTAGTATTGTAAGGCTTGCTCTGCTTAAAAGGTACTATCCACTTACTCCAGTAGAGTAAGCATATTGTTTCTATCTAATTGACACTAAGCTCATGGCTATTACCATGTCAACACTGGATTACTGCTGCCTTTGAGCCTGTGGAGTGGTTGACTTGGCCCACATTCAGGCCTTGTTTTCCTTTCCACTCTGTCGTCTGCTGCTCACACACATATAGTTGGACAAGCTCACATGCTCGTAGTGCCACATGTGCACGCAGACACACGAAAGCACTCTCTCCATCATCTCTCTCTCACCCACACACACACACACATATACACACTGTGTCTTTCTTTCCATCCCTGTCTCTCTCCCTCTTACACACACACTTACACACACACACACACACACTCCATGTTCCAGCATTAGACGACTGTTCCAAGGCCAATTTCACCACCACTGAAAGTCCCTCTCTCCCAGAAGCCCCTTTGGTTCAGAGGCTAGCCCAGCTAGTGATTGGCCGGTCAGAGGCTAGGCTAGTTGGTGATTGGCCAGCGAAGGCCCCTGGTGCACAGTGACAGTAATTAGCACACGCCAACCATTAACAAACACAGATTAGGCATGAACCCGTATGGCATGCTGCCATCACGGTAGTGTGTGGATGTATGTGTGTGACGGGTGGCGTTCCCCTGTGTGTGTCTGAGTAGGTCTCACTTTTGCGGTTTGTGTTTGTCTGTATTCAAGACTTGGCATGTGTGAATGTGTTTGTTGCTGGTGCTTGCATATGTGTATGTCTTTTTTCTCCTTCTTGTGCATTTATCCAACCTGCCTGTATTCACCAGTGTATGTGTATACACACCCATGTATCTGTTTGTCTATTCGTGTGTTTGTGTTCAGCCTCATTTCCTCTGTGCCTGCTGGTCAATTTTGGCATTTGGAGAGAAAGACGCTGTGCATTCCCTACAGCTCCTTCGCTTCCAGCACTGAATTAGAGATGGGTCTATGATATGTGGAAATGATTTTTTAAACGCCACCAATCTCTGCCCCCCCCTCTCTTCCTTTCACTCTCATTCTCTCTCTCTCTCTCTCTCTCAGTCCACGTCCCCCCTGCCCCCCTTGGGCTGGTGAATCCGCCCTGCTGTGTGCGCTTAATGAAAGATAAGAAGGGTCCTCCACCACTGACACTGAGCCACGGACCCTCAGAGGACTGCACTAATCTGCTTGGCTCCTAATGGGGGCCACTTTGTGTCTGCCGAGGATCATTTCATATCAAACAAATTGTGTCCTGTGAAACCCATTACATTTTGGGCCCTTTGGAGATGCTTCGCCCTTAGCTGACACATAGAGGACATCTTCGGCCTGACTTTTGATGCTGTAAATATTTCTTCAGATGGTCTTACATGAGCATCTCTTTTCCTCATCAAAGACGGGCTTTGTGCATCTTTAAAACCTGCCGGTCTTTCATTAAACAGCGATAGGGAGGGAGGGGGCTCAAACCATGAATGAGAAAAGCAGTGAGAAGACATAACAGAGGGATAAGAATGTGGGAAATGGAGGATGGAGGGATAACAGAGAGCAGTGAAGGGTTAATGAACTCGGATTCTCATCTTACATGTATTCAGTTTCGTAAATTGTCTCTCTGCATGCGGTCCTGCGGCATATGCCATCGACATCAGGAAATTCAAATAATGTTTGACACATTTAAAAATATCTTTATTTACATGTGATGATGGCCATATGATTCTGTTATGAAAAGGTGCTGATGACGCAGAGGTCATGAATCACAAGTCCGCCGCTGCAACATGGAATGTAAATGATTTATTTTAGGCAGAAAATATGGTTAAAGGTGGTGTAAAATCGCCAGCATCAGAAGGTGTGAAAACACCATCACAGACAACATGTTCCTAATACATCTCCGCTCACCCTGCACAGCACAACTGCCACGGTAAGCAGCAGCAGCTGCGACACATGTATAGTAAATTTCTATTTGTATTGACAATAGTGTAATCTGCTGGGACAGTGTTGCCCCTTGTGCAGGTCATCACTCTTAATGTTTACGTTATGTGTCTGTCCGTATGCATGTGTGTGTGTGTGTGTCTGTGCACATTGTCCAGTGTGTGTTTTTGTGTGTGCTTGCGTCTCTGTGTGTATGCCATCAGTTCTGCAGGGGAGAAAACGGGGAAGGGGGGGGAGTAGAAAATGATCTGGGGGCCGATACATATGAAACAGGAGGGCTCATACATAAACATAGCTCCAAGGCCCCGGGGCCAGGCAATCTACGAGGCAAATTGCTCACCAGTCAGCCATGGAGGCCGCACTGTTTACTATGCATGAGGTCTTGTGACATGCTTTAAAGCCGCCCCTAAAACAGGATGACTGGGCCAGTGGTAGCGAGGAGTTGGCGTTTTCTATTCCTATGGTATTCTTTCCTGTGAAAAATATGTAGTGAGTGGAGAGCAGATTATCGTTTTACTCTGTGGAGCTGTTGTATAGTGTACAGTTGATGCTGCATGAAAGGCAAAATATGGGTGTCAGGGTGTTCCTACCTGTCTCTGTGTAACTGTGTGTTTATTTGTGTATAAGTATAGAGTGAAAAATAGTGTCTCTCATGCAACTATGAATGGACTCGACTGATGTTTGTCAGATTATATGTGTCGAGGGCATTTTAGCCTTCGTTCACAGCAGATAGTAAAGACAAGAAACATGGATGTGTGTGTGTGTGTGTGTGTGACATTCAACAAAGGTTCATGGTCAGAATCGAATGGTGGATGTTGCAGTTACAAGGTGTGCATCTTAACTATTAGGATACCAGGACATCCCGAGTAATGCTGTACACACTGACGGGATTTCTCCAAAGCTACAATGTCTGCAAGAGCCAATAATCAGATTTTTATTCAAAACTAGCACAGATGTTGACTGAATTTCCAGAAAATCTGCTAAATAAAATGCAAATGAGCATGTGTTTCCATCCAGTCCAATATTAGTAATTGTACTTGGTAAGATAAACATGGTGTTAATTTGCTCACGGCTGCCACTAAACCATTCCAGAGGAGCAAAGTGCAACAAGATGATGAAACGAAACACAGTGAAATTTTCAACAGTTTGGAGCCCGTGATAGAAATATCCAGTCATGTATTAATTTTGGGAATGCTGCTGTCACTTTCCTGCTCCAACACATGTGATGTGTTTATCCGGCTTTTGTCTATTCTGTCTCTTCGGTAGAACAGAAGCTTCACTGACAAACCAGTCACATGCCTCATGTACGTCAACATTTATTCGCGATTTATTGGCTTCTGTTAGGTTTTTGCTTTTATCGATTCACCATCTTTTCTACCTCAGCCAAGCAGAAAACTTTTTCATAATATTTGGATTTGTTTTGAATGATCCGATCTGATCAAATGTGCAGATACACTGGCAGATGGAAGCACATCCTTTCAGTTACTCTTCCATTTTTTAATTCCATGAGATAACACAAGAACTGATAAAGTATTCGTTTTCTCTCTAAAGAACAAACAAAATCAAATTTCCAAACTATTTTCATGTAAGTGACAATTTTGCAAGAATGATAGATGTTTTGGAATGAAACTCTTTAAACACATGAAAGACAACCTCTTTGAAGATGAACTTCAAATACCCCATCATTACATGTGAACATGAATGAGCACAACTGAGCTGGATGGAATAACAAAAACTGACTATGATGAGATGTTAACATGTAAACAAGCTACAAGCCAGAACCGCAGCTGCTCCAGCCTGCATTTACCAGCCCAGTATCCCAGGGGGAGCCCTCCTCAATTCAATTTCAATCTGCTCGACCCCAAGGGTCCAAGTTCAAGTTCAAAGTCAGGCAACCGTGGCACCAACGGGAGAATTGCCCACCCACGAGCCCCAGCCCAGAGTGAACTATTTTAACTATAGATGAGATCAGGACAAAATCCAATACCAGATCTATTCAAATGTCCTTTATAAGAATGTCTTTCCACAAGTGTGCATGTGTGTGGAGGGGTGGGGTGGGGGACTACTGTCACATTACAAACACCTTTACTGCCTCTCTCACTCCTTTTTTCTGTCTATCTGTCTTTCTCTCTCTTTCTTTCTCTCTCTCTCTCTCAGGCTATAATTATGCTAATAGCATGTATATAGCTGTGGCCCCAGAGGCTTGGGGCGTATTGAAGGCTCCCAGGTCTTTCTCTCCTGTAACAGTATTAGGGTGCTATTGAAAAGCGGACGGCGGGTGAGAAGGGGGGCAGGATAGAGAGATAGCGCGGGGTGGCAAATGGGACATGACCACCGTGCTCTCTGTCACGACGCCGCCCATTGTCTGGCCAAAGAAAAGGGCCTCCGCCGCCAGTGGGACAATAATAAAGGAGCAAGAATGGGCTGTGCATATTAAACAACACAACAGACTGTGCAGACCAACCTGCATGGGTACGATGAAGGGGGAAGAGGAGGAAAAACAGACCAAGGGAGAGAGAGAGAGAGAGAGAGAGAGGCGGGTGTAAAAGAAATGGGAGGGAGTGGTAGACAGAAAAGGGTGGATGATGTGAGAAAGGCACAAAAAGAGGCCGGGGCACAGAGATAACTGTAAAAACTGAAATGTTGCTTTGTTTCTTTAAAGAGATGACACCTGCTAATGTCATAGGTCTTCTTCAGCTGTGGGCAACAGAGTGATACAGTCCTGAGGCCGCTTCTGGACAAGCTGCTGTTACACCAGCTTCTGTACTTTATCTGTCTCTGGAAAACAAAATCCACGTAAACCTGATTTTCTATTTGGTAGATTTTCTTGTCAACATGAATGTGATGATGATGTGAAAATTCTACTTTTCCTGTGATATAAAATAATTCTTAAATACTATGAATTTCCATAATGCTTTCTCTGATATTATGATGGCAATGCATATATTTAGCATAAACATGTTGATGACAATGCTTTTCACTCATTTGTTTCATCAATGTCCAGTGATTTTGCAATATTTGTATTTACACACATGGCAAAAAGGCCTGTGGAAACAATGACAATGAAGAGGTGAAAGTAATGTCATTAAAATACAGGGATTAAATGAAGCATGAGTTCAAAATATATTTAATATGAAGCACGAGTTCAAAATATATTTAATATGCTTCAAAGGCTGTCAAGTGTTCTGATTATTTCTCTGTTTTGATATGCATGTCCATCAAAACAACAACAACATTAAAACACAAATTGGACTATTTAGGATTTTAACAATAAAACGAGTTAATGCTAGTGCAGTGTATATTCATGCATCCACTGTGCCTACTGTTGGTTTCTTCCCCCTGCAGGACGTCCAACATCAAACACACTCACTCACACTGTGTGTGATGTTGTGAATGCTTTAAAAAGACCAGACCACCAGATCACCAAACACCTACTTACAACATCATCTCTTCAACTCTTTCACTCAACAGGCTTCATGTCTACATGGTCTGATATGACTTTGAAACAATGTGTAAACATACACTTAACTTAATTATATGCTTTTTTTATAGTTGTTGATCAGAATCCTGATGTCCTGATGTTCCAGTTTGACCCCCCCCCCTCACTGCCTGAGGATGTTGAGAGGTGTCAACAGTAGAGGCGTGGGTGTGGGAGGCTCGACCATAGTTCACGGCTATCGCATGTGCCTCAGTGGCTATGCAGCGTGGGTACCATCTGTCTGCATATCACACAGTGCGCTGCTCTCTCACTTTGTCACTTTCACTGTCCCCCCCTCCCTCTCTGTCTCTTTCTGCATATCTTTTGCCCTTTTCTCCCATCCCTTAATCCTTTATCTCGCTTCCTGTCCTCTTTTCGCTCTCTCTCTCATCTCCTCATACATGGCCACTACTGCAGCACGAGGTTATCAGTTCATTAAAGAGAGACAGAGAGGTGCGGGTATCTGAAACACACAAGACTTTGACAAGCAGAGCAAAGACCTGGCCACCTTTATCACGGAGAGTCTGCAAAAACATGCCAGGGTTTTTTTTCTTTATCTTGAATTACTTCAAATGATTTGTGATGAATAGAAACCCTGACTACAACATTGCAGTCAACACAAAAATGTAGCTGTATCTTTTGCTTTATTGTTTCTCTTTTTGGTCTGTTTGAAGTGGATATGTGTGTGTATGAAATAAGATGTGTCGAGGAGACACAGCAGCCCCTCTCACAGGCCAGTGAGTGGCAGTGTGCCACAGTCAGAGTAGACCTTCTTCGAGGATTACGTGGTGCATGTGTAAGTGTGGTGAAAGAGTGTGTGAGCATGTGTCCCCTATCTGTAAAGCTGCTGCTTGTATCTTTTTTAAACGTATTGGTGTGTGTAAGGGGAATTGCACAGCATATCATGTGTATCTTTGCATGCATGTGTGTAATTCTGATTTGCGTGTGCATGTGTGTGCGTGTGTGTCCATGTGCACCCAGTCCTCAGACAGACAGGCAGAGAGAGTGAAGGCAGTAGCCAACTAACCATAATATTGTCATTAAGGAATTCAGCAGATTAATAGCCTTAAATACCTGGAAATGTCCTAAGATCTAGTGTCTTTAGCTTGTAATTTCCTCCCTGGGTCCTAAGCACTAAACCCGCTGTGTTGTTCTTGGCATTCCTCAGCCGGACCAGAGAACATCGCACGGACACTGATACCTTCCTCTGGGATCCATTCTCCTCTGCATTTGATGGAAACCAAAAAAGGGCCTTTGGCCAGGCAGGTCCCATTATGTCTCAATGACAGAGCCCGGGGGTGAAAAATGCTCTGTTCTTTCCTCAGCGCACCTTTGGGTCTCAACGAAAAATGACATATGCCCCGATGAACGGGGAGAAAGGGGTGATTTTCCTGCCAAATTCAGGTCAAGCTGTTTGTTACCAGTCTGCACTTTGTTTCAGCTCAGAAGTATTTTTTTTAGTTGTGAATGATCAGAGCTGTTTTCTTACTTCCATCACCCACTGTCTTTGTTGGAAAGAGTAGGCAACAATGAACCTCCTCTAATGTAACAAAATGACACACTCAGCATTTTATTTTCCATCATTTTGACCATTTGGTTAGGTGTTTAGCAAGCATCACAATAGCCATAGGTGCTAATGATCCCTGAGTCCAGAGCCTCCTTTTGCTCCCTGTCACATTCCCACCTAATGACCTCATGACTGGATGTATGCATTAAACAGATGTGGCTGCCTATGAGGGGCCTGAAACAGGATAGGACAGCCTATAGCCTCTAGGCTGGTCTTCTCTGGCCTTGAAGCCAGGGGCCTCTGGGTCCAGAGGACAGGATAAACAGGATAGATGTGTGTGTGTGTGTGTGTGTATGTGTGTGTGTGTGCACGCGCATGTGTGTGTATATCAGTGAAAGAGAGACAGACAGAGAGAGAAAGAGAAACCCCTTTCCCACATGCAACCCATAAATGCTCCATTTGCCATGTCAGCGTCATGTGAGAACAGTGAGCTGATTTTCAGTGTGAGATGCTGCAGCAATTAGCCTGTGTAGCAGTCATACACTGCAAAAATACTTTTATTATGATAATATACAGTAGAGTATTACTGCTGAACATTTTACATACAAACAGCCGACTTCTTAAGTTCAGGTCAGGATTGCCAATCATTCCAGTTATGCATGAAAATGAACCTGCAGGGACAAGTTGTACACAGGTAATGGCAGTCCATATGAAATGAGATCATGTGTCGGGCCTTCATTCAGTGATGAAGCTGAAGTTGCCACTTGTCAGTGGGTTGCTGAATAACATTTCATTAAAAGGTATGCTGCAAATTGTATGCTATAGAGTTTATGAACAGAGAGAACAGAAATACAAAGTTGTTTTTTTTTTTCATTTTCAGCTATAAAAAAGAGATACCAGTCCAAATAATTAGACGTCAAAGTCAAGGTTTGTGCTTTCATTCGCTTCACCGTGCATTCTTTTAAATAAAAAATACAAATGTGTCATCTCTTTTTCAGAATTTTTTTACAGGCTCAATGCACATTTGTTCCACTTGAGACTAATCCGTGAACGGCGAAAACCTGCTTTACCTGAATAACTTAACGCAGCATTGTTGAGAGGTTCAGCGTGAATGTGGCAAGCGAGTGTAAAGAAAGAGTGAGAAAAAGAAACGTCAGATCAGCTGTGGCTGCAAGAGAAAGATGTAATGCGGTATATGATGACAACAGATTGAAGCCAGCACGCTAAAAGGCCAACAATTGCTTTGCTGACAAAGTGATGAATTTTGTTTGTGAGGGCTGCTCCCCTGGAGAGAAGGCCAGTGTGGCGCATCGCTGTTACATCTGCAGAGGACTTTAGCCTCTCGCAGCTATTGTCCTCTGCACCTCCTTCAGCAGACGCATTGTCCCTCCAAGTCAAATAAAAGCATTATATCAACAAAATCTGCATAGAAGATGGATAATGTTGCACAATGAGTGCATGTCCAGATGCCGCACACTGCGCCCCCGCTGCAGCGAGCGGTGCTGCTCTGCCAGCAAGAAGAGCTGCCATCAGTGAGACCATCAGCGACCGAGGCAGTACACTCTAACTAGCCCACAGCCTCAGACCCATCTATTCTCAATATGCCACATTTTTATTCATTTTTTCCCAAAACCTGACACGGCAATCTGATGATGAACCAGCCCCATTATTTTTTGTACGCCAGCAGGAAGAGATAGATCCCCGAACGTTGTGCCTTCATAGAACCAACATTATCCCTCTGTGTCAGAGGTGGGTAATATCCTGGCGGTCTGGGAGTCCAGAGGTGCATACAGAATGATGTCATTAATCCTCCAGGGCAATCTCTCTCTCTCTCTTCCTCACTCCCTCTCTCGCTACAACTGGCGATGCCGAAAACAGAGCCCCATTTGCATGCTGCATATGTTGCCAGGTGGCTCTGTGGGCTGCGGGTACAAATTAGATTTCCTGACAACAAGGTGTGAAAGAAAAAGAATAGTGGAGCAAAGGCAGTTTGCTTCTTTTCTTTCTGTCTGTCTTTCTTTCTTTCTTTTGTTCAACGATGCTGTCTGTCGTTGTTGTGCAGCATGCTCATAAATTTCAGATAATAACAGTGATCATTTGTTAAAGGCTGAAATATAACAATATAGAAAAGGAAGAAAGTCTGCAGAGATGAGGTCCTGCAGGGTTGATGGGTGCATAAGTCATTTGACTTGAGCACAGGAAACCAGGGGCTTGGATCCCTTCTCCTAGTGGTCAACAGTGTTTTCCTTTAATCAGCTGTTTCTTTTTTTGAAAGAAAGAAAAAAATCTTCCACTTGTTTTTTTAGGACTTTGTGAAATACTCATAGCCTTGACAGGAAAAGAAATACACAGGTCACATTTTCACTAAACAGTGACCTGTTGTTCAGATGTGACATGCAGCTGGCTAAAGACAGGGGCCACAAACACATAGACAGAGGGAGAGAGGGAGAGAGAGAGAGAGAGAGGACCAAGGTCTTCACCTTGATCCTGGGTAAAGATGAGTGTGGAAATGGAAAAAAAAGACGACTCTGAATGGGGGCTTAAACTTTTCAGACTGGACTTGAAAGCTGAGAGCTGTGTGCCTGTCTGGTCTGTTTCTACCCTGAGGGCTAATGACATTGTCTGTGTCAGTCACCCTGAAACTAGCCTGGATGTTCCAAAATGACTTTACCCGCGTTGTTTATGCCACCTCCTGAACAGTGGACAGGAAGGCGTGTCTCGGCCGAGGATGACATTAGCATTCCTTGGGTTCCTCATGTGGCCAAGGCCTTGATCTCTCAGGAGACAATGAGAAGAGGCATCAAAGTGCAGACTGTGTTCATTTGAGTGTGTCAGCACAGTCATACATGTGTGCTCAGTCTCATGTTGTCCACCAGTCTCAAGAAGCGAGAGCCTCCTGCCTCGTTTTCCCCAAATTCAACAGTCTACTTTCATTGATCCATCCTTTCAATTAGTGGCCAGGTTTGTCCCCAATCAATTCCTATCTCGCCCTCTCTCCTCTGTTCCTCTATCTGTCCATCTCTCTCTGCATTCCCCTTTCTTCATTTTTCACATTACCCCCTTGTGTCCCCCATCGCTCCCCCTCTCACACGCTCCTACCTCACACCCTAAGGTCTCGGGGGTCACTCCCTCCAAGGTGATTCGTAAACAGCAGCTTGTGGAGAAATCAATACTTTATCAACAAGCCACAAGGGGCTTTTGCACTTATCCTATATGATCTTTGTGGTAAAGGCCTCCGAGCATCCATCTCCTCCTCTAGTCCGCTCCCTAAGCTCTGTTGCTAAGACAATCCGAAGAAAAGAGAGAGGGATGAAGAGGGGAGGAGGGGCTGAAGGAGGGAAGGAGAAAGGCAAAGGGAAAGGGGATTGTGCGGGGTCTAGAGGCTCGCTGTTAGAGGAGGGATTTGCTGCTCTGCTGCTTTTAGCTTGATCTGCATCTGATTAAGGAGAGAGGGCAGAGTGTTGTCCTTCACCCCCGTGCTCCCCTGTCCCACCATTATGTACCCTGGCACTGAGATCCATCATCCACCTACCACAGGCCTGGCTGCCATAGCCTGGGGACTTATTAGACCAGCCCTGCTCTATTCAACACAGCCCCACTCTGCATACCGCAGAGGGTAAAAAGCTTCTGCTGCTATACCATACTGTATATTTACCATGCATCCCAATGACTCACATGAGGTCAAGAGAGCACATACACAGAAAAGTACATTTGTGTATGTGCTAGACGAGTGCTACACACTCTTGATTATTAATCCTAATGTTCTGTTTGGGCTCTTTGAGAACCTGGAGCCCGTTTAATAGCTCACACACACTTCAAGGTGTAACTGGGCTGCAGACATTTACCTTGTGTATTGTCCAATAAACACTCCATATTGTTGGCCTGTTGCTTACCGCCATTGATACTTGTGAGTTTTAGTTATTTTTAACATTGCCATATATTCTGTTGCTTTAATGTGTGTAAATGTGTTTGTGTGTTTTGTGGTTGCACAATTACTCGACTAACATTGGCCTGTGAGGGGTAAATGAAATATCTCGAATAGAACAGGATTTAACTGAATAAATGTGATTTTGAACTGGTGACATGTGTCAGACGTCTGCTCCAGAATATGACACATTACTTCTATTTGCAATCTCAGAGACTCCAGCTGGAAAAATGGCTAATACAATGGATTTTTTTACGCTCTGTGGCCATCATTGATTGGTGCTGACAGCACTTTTTAAGCAGCAGTTTTAAATCTTAAATTCCAAATATTTGGAGTTTTATAACAGTTTATTATTTCATTCAAATTAATTAACACAACCCAGATGGTGTAAGGCATGTGTCTGAGACACAGTGAGCTGTGACTGTGTAGCCGTCAGTGACCATCCACGAGTGGTCAGAGGGTTTCACATTTCCTCATGTGGTGCTGTGCAACTGCTCTATGTCTTGGTGGAATATTATGTATTGTTCTGTCATAACACTGAAAAACCTTCTCCTGAAACAGGCCACATATCCTTGTATGGCAATGTTGCTGTTTTATTGGCGATGGCCTTTTTACAAGCTACTGCCAAGCGTCCTGAGAATGGGCGTGGTAACATGTATGATGTCAGATGAGGTTGCACAGTTGACATTTCTCCATGAGTTTCTGCTGCTTCTGCCGCAACATTGGTGGCAAGCCAGCAGGTGAGTCCTCCCATTCGCTGCTGTTGTAGAGTAAGGCAGATTCACTTTTTACATGGCAGGCAGATGTTACAGATACAGTTCGTTATCCATAAAGCTGGGATCTGAGGTTGATTTTGACAAAATATAAGAGTCAAATATAATCAACACAGCTATTAAGAGGTCATCCACCTCTAAATGTATAACATATTGCATGATGCAAAAAGTGAACCATACAGTGCATGTCAGCATCTTAGTGTTACAGGTTAATACATCAATTCAAACTTACAAAAGAAAAAGAGAAAAATTGGAAACATTTTCTTTCCTAAATGTATTGATACGAACAATAAATGGTCTTTACAAGAACTGAAATGATGTTAAGTTCTGCTTTAATTCAGCTCTAAATCACAAGGTTGTGGAGGATAGTCTCTGTTGTCTGAGCTGTCTCGCTCCCCGTGGGTCTCGTCCAATAAGCCTTCATCAAACCCGTCAGACTGAGAGTGAAAAGTGGAGAAGCCCGGCATGTGCAAACATCAATCCTAAATTTCCAGCCTCAATACCACCATGACCTTGGTTTGGAATGACATCTATTTGCTGGCTGGCTGCACACATCTCTTTGCAAATTGTATGGGCCAGGCTAATTTGTTTTTATGCACGTTTAGTCAAGAATGTGATGCCACGTTAGCTTTTGGGAGCACTGCCAATGTGGTGCGGGGTTCCGAGTGACAGACAGAAAAAGGGTGATTGAGGATGATTGTTCTGCCGGTTGTGTTGATATATGAAAAGAAAGACCCAGTGAACGCATCCTGGAATGGGTTCATGGCAGATAGGAGTCCTTCTGGGACCACCTAAAGCTGAATATCATCATCTGTGCATGGAAATAAACAATGACCTTTAAAACTCAAATCCTAGAGTGAAGACAGGTACTGGTGAGTAGCTTAAGAAATCTTACAGTGATGCACAATGTACCGTGTCCTAAAAAGCCTTATAAAACATTTTTAAGCACGACTCACTCTGAGTAAAGAAATTTATTGACAAAAAATGTACATGAAAAAAACTTGTCAAGCCTGTCTGCAGTGCGCTCCCTTGACCTGCCAGCAAAACAATCGCTGTGCCCTCACTAAACTGAAATGTAAACACAGTTCATGCTGGAAAATATTTGCCTTCCTCATAGCTGAATTGACCTCTCAGCTCTAAGCAGTCAGCTTCAAGCTGCTGTTTTATTATCTCTTCAGCACAAAATTAAGTCTCAGGTTATGCAGCCTTCATAAGTACACACTACATACTAAGTTCACATGTGTCTTAATTTTATACATCTCTGTTATATGATGCTGGAGTTACAGAGCAGATGGAAAAGGGCAATAAGTTTATTTAAGAAAAAAAATGACAAAAGTTTCACACTCAAAAGGATAAGTTCACCCAAATCATATAAAGTTATATTTGTTAACTTCTCCCAAGTGCCTATATGGATACTTTTGGATGTGTTTGCAGTGGTATTTGGTTTAATCGGCCTCTGAAACATCTGCCTCCAGCCAATACAATGGAGGTCAAAGGAATTTTGTTCTGCTAAAGGCCATAAAAAAGTTTACATATGAAGAAGCTTGACAGCAATATCTCTTTCCATATATAATGTCCTGGTCACTCAGAATAGTCCAAGAAGTAACAAAGGAAACTAAATTATAGTGTAAAAATGCCCTGTTACAAGGAAAGGTCCTGTTATCTATACATTACTTCCTGTATGTAACTGCATGCAGCCCCACCATATAACTGTCATTTGCTTTTGTTTAAATGTGAGAGACTCATCAACAAACCCATGTGAATCCCAAATTCTTTTCCTTTTGTGTATGAAAATTCAACATGATCTGAGGTTTGCAGATAATAGATGTCCTTTCATGCATGGCAGGCTTGATAGCCCCACACATGGCCTCACCCTTTGACTGCCCAAAGGCTACTCCTCACCCACATCAAGTGAAAACATTCAACCAACATTTGATTGAAACTGGAATGAAGAAATACAAGAGCGTGTGGTATGGCTGCAGGGATGGAGCGCAGTTTTCGACGAATGCAATCTCACAGATGGAGTGCTATCAGAAATATCAGGTATGCTTGTATAGCTGGAGGTTATTCCATAGGATTAGAAACCAGCATTATCTCTCCGCAGCTTGAATGTGAAAATAGACCATGCTGGGTTTAAGTGTGTGTCAGTCAAAGCACACTCAGGCATGTCATCCAGCAAAGGCTATCAAATACATCGTTTAGTATTCCAGGAGTCATATGCAAAAGATCCATAAATATTCACGATGTATAATTCACAGCTTCACCTAAATCAACGTCACTGATGAATCATATATGATACACAGTTTTCACCGGTTCAAAAGATGAGGCATGTTAGAAACAGAGGGAGGAAAAAAACACCGTGTTGAACAGCAGGTGACCTAACTGCATAAGCCACAGTGGTGATTTACACACAGCCATGAGTAAAAAGCTGCTTCCTCATGCAGGATTAGGAACATGGAACACCTACAGAGTTACCTGCATCTGTGCACTGCGCTCATATCGAGAAAATAAATCGAGTCCATATGTTTACCCAAGGACTTGGCCTGCTTGTTCCTCACCTGAGGCCCAGTGGGGTCAAAGGTCTGATATCAACAGCTGAATAATCACTCCTTTTCTTCTTACTCTTTCTATCTTGTGCACCATCCTCTGTTTATGTCTATTTTCTTAGTTTTCTCTTTCTCTGTCCCCTGGTTTTACCCTCCGTCTTGACATCTTACAGCCTGTCACTGATTCAAGCTCACCTCCTCCCTTCGACACACAGCTCCTCCATCCCTCCATCCGTCACTCTGCTGTCCTGAGGCGAGCAGGCAGGAGCTGGGCTGACTGTACAAGAGGTCTCGGATGGGTGACCACTCCCTGCTGTCTGCTCAGCTCGTGTTTGTCTGATGACATGATTGTCCATTTAAATGGTAAATTGGTTGTGAGTGCAGCAGAAGGTAACATATTGTTCATGCAGATCTTTTGTTCTAATCATAATTCATATGAAGACATTAATGAACATTAGGGGTATGGTCTAGACATACAGCAGGACTGTAATGATTTGACTTTTTGTTTCATCACCATTATAGCTGACCAGTTAAAACAGGAAAAACACTGCACCACAAGCTATCTTATAAATAAACATCACAGAAGCATGACTGCATATTAATACCTGTATGAACAGACTCACTGTAAAAGCTCCTTTTATCTGGCAGCCTTTAAAGTGATAATGCAACATCTGAATCCTGTTTTCTTGCTGGTGTTAAGTTGATCACTTGGCTCTCGTTCTGTATCTTTTACATCTGAAAACTACAAAAGTATATGGATAAATACCAAACATATGGTTTGTATCAAGCAAGCTTGGTGTTACCATTAGCAGTGGTTGATTAGGTGTTACTTTGCTGGTAGCGAGGATGAGCTAGGCCTCTAACTACATCCCTTAGCCACCTCACATCTGCAGGCTTAGGCTGGATAGTGATTGTTCGAGGCAAATTAAAAATAAATCATTACATTTTAAGATGACACCTGCAATAAACACTTGCTACTTCAGTGCAAGTGCTTTGAGAACACAATATAACAAATCATCTTTTACTTTCATGGAGCAAACTTATTTTTGATTGTCACCATATCCAGCAATGTTGTGTTTCTATCCTGGCAACATTAAGTGCAACACTTACCCTCTTTTAGCTCTGCTATTGGTACTCATCAGCTCCATTAATATCTGGATCAGTGCATCAGCTGTGTGATTCTGCTACCTTCACAAGGGTCACATAGTTGCTTAATGCAGGCTGCAAATACATGGAGCATTTAACTAGCAGACTAAAAACTGGCTATTGAGTTTACAATGTACATGTCTGTCTACAGTTTGGAGCTTAGTAGGTAGTGTGCTGTGGGTATTTGCGTTTTTATAGAGAACAGTGAGAATCGACCAGAGTTGCAGACAGCTAAACTATAAGCTGAAATTAGCTTCCTAGAGCCGAGAGGAGCAGCAATGTAATCAGTCTCTGTCCCTCACTTTGTACCATCACATTGTTTTTATATTAACATATATGTTTTTTTTATAACATCCCTTATAACTGCTCCAACATTAAAGAGCGGTTAGGGCTGTGGTCATTTAATGAACAAGTAAATAATCCTGTCTTGTGCTTTAAGTCAGTATTGACCATAGTATTTCCTTCACTTTGTCCAAGTATTTGAATGGTGTAATAACCATAAAACACAGAAACTGTACTTCATCTGCAGTAATGATGTTGATTTGTTCATTATAATTCTTACTGATTCTGACTGTTTTCATAGAACATGTGATTTCCAGAATGACCAGAAGTCATTGCTCAGTGAAAAGCCGTGTAAAAAACCCCGGGTGACAATACCAAAACAACTCCGAGCCGCTCCGAGCTCGCGGAGGAATAGTGCCGGTGATTCATAACAACATATTGGTGAAATGAACATGTTACGCAGGAGATAATGTCTTATTTAGACGCTGCATCCTTGCCCCAGCAACTCCCGTTATATGGATGTAGGTAGATCGTGAGTGGCTCTAAATATCTACCGAAGGACTCCAAGTTACACCAAAGTTGTTCGGGTGAGTAAATGAACGTATTTTATGCTAGAAATAAGGTCCAGGTTGCAAAAAACGGAACTTATCCTTTAATATTTCATCCACATGTTACTGCTTTTGGGCAGTATGGGCCCCAGCAATCTTTGTTGTTATGACTTGGACCACTATGGAATTAAGTCATTGTCGTTTGTATCCTGTGCAATGCTTTATGGATGTTACTGCATTGTATGCAGCTTGTAGTTTTCTTTATATTGTCTCCGCTGTATTTCTTTTGCACGTTTCTCATGCATAAGCAAACAACTGCTCACGATTGTGTGTGTACATTTCAGGGGGCTGCTGCAGTAAAACACAGAAAGTGCACACAGCTTCATGCAGATGTTGACTTGTGTGTATGACCATTTGCATTTTAGCAACTGCTGGACACAGCCATCCATGGATGTCCAGCCATTGGTCCTTTTCTCAATCAACCACAATTGTGCATTCTCTCTCTCTCTCTCTCTCTCTCTCTCTCTCTCTCTCTCTCTCTCTCTTTCTTTCTTTTTCTTT
>OMNW01031418.1:0-38903 GCA_900303245.1 Selene dorsalis
GGAGAGTCAAGGTACATTAGAGGTTTGTGTTTGTGGAAAGAATGTGTGTATGTTTGCGTGTGCTAGGAAAACAGAGAGACAGTTTGTTTGTGTGTGTGTGCGCAGGTGTTAATGTTCTTCAGCAACTCTGGGTGCTTCAATTTGAATTTCAATCAAGCAACTTGTGTGTAAGTGTACACATTTTCTGTATATGTGTGTATCATGGTGAGTGTGTGTAATTATTGAGATTTAGCCTGAGGGGTGGGAAAATCTATTCACAGACAATATGTTCACCAGCAGTCACTTTAGTGCACATTTCCCAACAGTTGGTGTGTTTGCACAGCTGTTTTACAGTACATGGCCTGTGTTAGGTGGTGTTCAGGGGCACGTACTGACAAACACAACGCACTGCCTGACAAATCTGTGAGTTACTCTAAAATGACTTTCAGAGGCTCCCTCTGTCCTCCTCACTGTGAAATGTAGCTGAGGAAATGGCTAATGGCAGAGTGTGCAAGGAGAAAAAATGTCAAGCAATTTCATGCCTTTGTGGCTCTGATGGGGCACCAAGCTGATAATTTAATCAGTAGTGAAAGACTAGCTTCACTCCTCCACAACTTCTGCCATTTCATCCATTGTTAGCACAGTCTTTTGTTAGGAAAAATGAGGATATTTACATAGTTACATTTAAAGTACCAACTCCACCACTGAGACAAGTTTCAGGTTTACCCATGTTCATCCATAATTATGTGAATTCTGAAAAATTTTAGTGATTTTTTTCATAATTGCTGAGTGAGTGGGGTGGCTAATGGCTAAAACCTGTTTTCTGAGATTCCTGTGACCTTGACCTTTGACCACTAACGTCTAATCAGATTCTCCTTGACCTCAAATTGACAAATTTCAATAAGTTCCAAAAAGGCATCACAGATGTTGCCCTGTCAATGGGATGGATGTACACACATCTGCTTGGGCTGGAATGGACAAGTTGAATAAACTTTGGCTGCAGGGGGCTCTGTGACTCATACTGTACTCAAACATGGCTGCACCCAGAAGTCTTTACTTGTCATGTCAATAAAAAAAAGGATGACGTCTCTATCAATGAGGGATAAATTGAAAGGTAGAATTCAAGCCCCACACAAACACATGAATACATGCATACACACAGACAGACATACAGTAAGGTATACATGTGTTTTTGTTTTGCTCCCAGTTGTGGATATGAGGTCAGAAAAGCAGCAGCAGAGTCTGTGCCTTGCTTCATTAGCACTGTCTCCACTCAGCAGAGTCTGACAGAAAACACTGGTGCGCATAGAAAATACAACAAGAGAGAAATTAAAGAGAAATTAGAGATCTTTCACAAGGCAATGAAAAGACTACAGAGCATTTAGTTGCTGTGTTGTGTGTTGTCTTTGCACATCTGTGGCTAACATCTTCTGTAAAACAGTGTAGCTTTTTTAATGATGTGATGAGGGGTGTGCAGCCTGCAGAGAGCTAGAAGAACTAACCATTTGCAGGTGGAAGAAGTCAGATATAATACTATTTATTTGAAAGACGTAATGTTCAGCTAACAAAAAGTACATCTTTGGTTTCTGTCCTAGCAATGAAATCAGTCACTGTTGGCAGACTCAAGGCTCGGTCAGACACTGGAGAAAGACATCATCTCATCTTAAGAGGCTTCTGCAGGTCCTTACTGCGTTAATGACATTTTTAGCAATTGTATCGCAGTGCTTCTTATTTAATATGCCTCGCAAATAGTGCTATCTTGTACTTTTCTAAAGATTGGATGAAACTTTAATGATCCCTGTGGTGAAGTCGGGCATTTGCAGTCGCAGAGAGAGGGACATAGATAAAAGAAGAACAAATACAGAGTGCTGAAGATATAATTTGATAAGTAATTGCCACAGCAGAACATATCAGCATTAACACAACAGATTAAAACAACAGCAAGTCAGTGTGTCCTCGACGAGAGAGATTTACAGGTTAGAGGTGTATCTGCGAGTGTGCAAGTTTAGCTGTTCACATTATTAGTGATACAGATGGAAGAACATATGTTGGGAAATGAGATTGTGAATGTCACTATGTTCCCATAAAAACTGACAAAGTGCCCCTGGGAGAGGCACCTAAACCCACTGTTCTACGTTAATGTACAGAAACCACTGCCTCGACAGCATTTTGTGCTGATAATTTGAAAAGGGCTTGTGGCACAAAGTGTGCATTTTCCCATCTCATCAGATGCTCTACTCAGCTGGCAGTGATATAGTGCAGTATTCTTCAAAAAAACCCCCGACATGTTTTACTTTTATCAGCGATAGAAAACATAAACCAAATGTGTGCTGTATAAGGGAATTTGCTTCTAGTACTTCTTTACTTGATTTGTTTGCTTTTTGAGCCAACTATTTCTCAACAACTGCACCTACTCCAGATGCTCAAAAGTCAGTTAAAAAAGCAGAACGTCTAACTTATCTCCGATCCATCTTTTCATGAAGAAAAAAATAAACACTGTTTTTATTACCACTTTATGAAAAAGGGGTTGCCATTTTAAGTCAGAAAACTAATACATGAAGAAAGCCCTCATGCTGTCACCTCTCCACCTAATGTCAATACATTTTGGTGACTTAGACAAACGTACGTAAAATTAATTTTCATGTAAGTCACAAAAAGTAAATTTTAACATACAGTGTTCAAAGCAAACTCAGCATAGTGTATTAGTACTGCTGTAGTACAGCTGAAATGAACCTGTGATAAATCTGTGAACATCTCACACATCTCAATCTCACACAACAGTGTGAAGAAGCATCGCTCGTTTAAGATTCATTTTAGTGATACAATGATGAAAAAAGGAAGATAGAACAAAATACAGACTTAAAATAAGTCTTCAAATCAGTGAGGGACAATTCTGAAATGTGGACTCTAGGTCTGAAATGAAATTTGGTAGAGGGATTAAAACACACAAAAAACAGATATAAAGGGTGATAATGTAGAGTAGTTCATACCTTCCCCCTAGTGGACAGGAAGAGAAGAAAGAAAAGAGAACGCAGAAGGAGATCAGACGAAAGAGTAAGGAAGAGAGGAAGGGGGACGCAGAGAGAGAGCATTTGCAAAGGGCGAACAGAAAGTTTTTGCAGAGGCAAACATAATTTGAAGATAAACTCTTTGCTTTTCTCTCTGTCTCTGCCTCATTGACTGCCCTCCTACAGTCATCCTATCGGTTTTTCTCTCATTCTTCCTGACTGTCACTCGCCTCCTGGCTGGAGTCTGGCAGTACTCGCTCTCACTCACTCAGTTGAAAACGTACAAACAGAGGGAGGTCCTGCTGGTAAAAATGTAACACCATCCCACCACTTTATCTTCCTCATTTAAATGTTTTTTCTTTTTTTATTTCTCACCCCCTCTGCTTCCAATCTCTAACTTCATTCACTGCTTTGACTAGAACTATTTTTAGTCTGCTTCTGTTTTGTAATTTCTGCAGCACATGTATTAAGAAATGAATGAAGATGTTTTCTGAATTTGCTGCAAGTTTCTATATTTGCATGTTTTTGACCTCTCAGGGCAACCGTAACATTTCCTCATGTCACTCTCTTCAGCTCTTTCCACTCTCCCTCTGAATTCTGACTTATTAAATCTTAAATACAAGTTACAAGAACCTGCTAATAGAGTGGAATATTTTAAATATCAAATCAGAAAAAAGCTCATTCATAAGATCTATTTGAAAAAGCCATAATGAGAATAGGTTTCCCATAAACTTTAACTGTTCTTGGCGTTAATTACAGTTAGTCACTTTAAGTTATTGGGAAACACTGCTCTTATTATACATATGCCCATAGGTCCTGGCATATGTAGAATTGAGGAGAAAATCCCCCTGAAGTCCTAGTTTTTTTCAGAAATTAAAGAAAAAAAGTGACATGATGTTCTTTTGATGTGTCCCCAAGGTGTCATATGGTTTTCTCACCAATGAAAAGTGGAAAAAAACTAACGCTCTCTTCATCATTGTGTAGTAGAAATTAAATAAAAAAATATATCATAAATATACAAAAATATCTTCAGCTACAAGAAGTCTGATGGAAATTATTTAAGAGGCTTTGATTTCCCCTAGGGCAGCACGGTGGTGCAGTGGTTAGCACTGTCACCTCACAGCAAGAGGGTTCTGGGTTTGAACCTGCCGGCCCTGTGTGGAGTTTGCATGTTCTCCCCGTGCATGTGTGGGGTCTCTCCAGGTGGGGTCTCTAGTAAAAATTCCACTGCTGGTTTATGTTTTACTGCTTATCATGGATGGTTGTTTTTACTCTCTTGTCTTAAATTCTCACCATGAAGTCAGATTTTCTCATAATAGTCTAACACAATTGAGCTGCTTGTTGCTTTGTTTGGATTAGGAGCATATGTGTGTGTATGCACATGAGGTGTGTGAATATCTGTGTGTGTGTGTGTTTTCTAATTTTATTTATCTTCTGTGATTCAGTGTCTAGCCAAAACAGCCTCTAGCCATTTGTAATAGTCTTTATCCACAGTGGAACATTTGGCTCTGTCGCAAAATCTGATATTAACAGCCGTCTATCTTTACAACCCACACACACGACAGCTGAGCTCTCTCTCTCTGTCACACACATACACACACACACATACAGACACACACACAGAACAGATGCGTGGCAATATGGCAAGACTTTTGAATATTTACTGGGTGTTATTTTCACATATTCCCCTTCAAGATGCGTACAGCAGCATTCAGTGATAAACAGCTGTTGATAAACAATAACAAAGACAAAGACAAACAACCAACATGAGCAAACAGACAGATGGAACAGAAATGTATACAGTTTACTGAGGTGGATCTATGAACTGATCTAAAGAGCAAAAATCACATTAATAGGAAATAGGACTTGGGAGCAGTTACCACATGTGCACTATAACACCGTTAATTGGTGTGAAATGTTCCACTTTTAGCTGAAAGCAAAAATCTGAGCAATTTACAGTCCACCCATGTAGGAGCCAGGGTTCCTAGAACAGACACATAATTTAAAAGCCTTTAGAAAACATAAGGTTTTCCCAAGACTCTGTATGGCTTCTTTGGCTTACCACTTCACCAGTATATGGCTTCATGATATCATTTCAGTCCTTAATGGTTTCTGATGTGCCCTTTCACAATGCTTTGACATACTATCAGTTTTGTCTTCGCAATATTTTAAATCTACCTACAAAAAGTCCAAATGTGCCAATATTAAAATACTGAGTACATCTTACCTCAGGTGAATTAGATGTATTATCTTATACCCAATTGTACTGTATCACATATATATATATAAAAAATAAAATCAGGCTGAGATATTCAGTAGCAACTGACTGCAATCAAGAGGGGGCAAATAATTTGACTGGCACATCCCTACCAGTCACATCATTATCACATCAGACTCTCTGTAGAATTCATGACCCTCATTACCAAATGTCAACACGTGGGAAAACGTATTACATCAATCTGTAGAACATGATGGTTTAACAAATACACAAAAAACAAACAAACAGAAATTCAGACATCTTATGGATGGTTCCCATAACTACTTGCTTGCCTTTAGTCTGTCTCTTGATTCTCAATGATTTCCCTGTGTGTCTAATCAATAAGAGACAAAACAGAGCAGGGCAGGGCTGAATGTCCTTGTCGTACCAATGAAAAGAGAGATATTAGTCCCATTGAAAATCCAGTCACAGGACAACAAATTCTAAGACAGTGAGCAGCTTAAAAAGCACAAATATGGCTCTGGTTCACCTCATTGGCAACATCTCCAGTCCTTGACTAAAAGGTTGTTGGTACACTGAATAATGTGAGGTGCAATTTAAACAATAAAAGGTTCATATCAGGTCAAAAATCCTGGACTAAAATTGGACGTAGCAGCAGTTGCACAAGGTTTTCAAACTACAATCTGCATGGTTGTTGTAGGAGACATATACCCTTTGAATTTCTTTAAAGACACTGCTGATTGTGGTGAACACTGCTGAAACCATGAAATGAATGAAAAAAAGATTGATGCAACAAAGGTTGAAAACAATGCCTGAAGTTCTTTTTTTCTTCCAAACCTGCAATCGATCCCTGTATCAAGTTGACCATGGCACAAAAAAAGCAGACATTGTTGAAAACCTTCATCCAAGTGAACAGCTATTCTATAAGTGAAGCTGTAGTGTGAAGAAAGGCTTTTCCCAAAGGCACAGTTCAAAGAGAATGCGACTCATTCTAAATTTTAATGATTTCCAATTACTTTGACAGAAACCCCAAGTTTTTAATCAAAAAACAGCTTGGGGCGGGCTTACTTCTGAGTTTTTTGGAGCTAATTAGGCAGTGTACTTTGCAATCCCACTCCATGCTTCTCCATCTGGCTGCTCACATGAAAACCTGGTTATATCAACTATGCTCTGAGATGCCTTCGAAATAGGCGAGGGAAGTGGGCCTAATTCAGTCCATATTGTAGTTTCTACAAGGCATTTGAGGATTACAACCTCAATTAAAACGCAAATGCGAAGTGCACTTCCCTAATATCAAGGTTCGAGACATTTTGGCTTATTTGTTAAACCTCTGACTTTCAGCCATTTATATACTCTAGATAATGAATAATAATGTGCTCAGAATTACAACCATGATTTACTTCTCTAGCAATATCCACTGGATTTTAGTCTATTTGAGTAGCAATGATACAAAATACTTTTCACCACAACAAGAAAAAGAAGGAGCTACATACAGTGTATTATGACCTCAACATAAACTTTGAGTAATTTGGAAAGTTATTCAGAGTTGAACTGTTGGATGTGTGGATGAGCAAGGGGAGGAAAATGGAGGCCTACAGGGTGAATCTTTTCCTCACTCTCTACTTCAAGGACTCGTAAAATTTTACAGTCTGTAATTGGGTTAAATTGGAAGCACCCCAAGGACCCTGGGCCATTAAGCCATATTAGTAGTCTTGCCATTTAGGGACCTACTAGAGAGAAACATGTAGAACAACTTCCAGTCCCAAACTCAAATCAGACAACCGCAGCTGTGCATTTATTACGTATATGAAGAAGAAACTAAAGTGGAAGAAATGGATGAAAGAGAAGCAAAGTAAAAGCACATTTCCTATAAAGGTCAGTCTTTTACTTGCTGGTTTGCAGCGATCAGTGGTAGAGATGAGGGCAGGGAGGGCTGATCTTAATTTTGTTTAAAGCAATAGATCCCTTACTCTTTCTGTTCAGAGAACTGCTGACTATCATTCTTGCTTTTTAATCAAGTACTGTTTTACACCTGGGACACTAGGGTGAATGCAATTAACAGCTTTACCTGCCCACAAAGAGAAACCAGCAGTACTCCCAAGGACCAGGATTGAAGACTCCTGGATAAGACAATGACATAGACAGAAAAAAAGAATGGAGACAGACCAACTGCCTCTGCCTAAGCTTCTCTCAGAGGTTGACCTCACCATGGGATCTGGTTTAATGTGGATGGAAACAGAGAGACGGACACACAAGGCCAGTGAATAAGACGGTCTGACTCTGTTAGGATTTGATCCCCTTATATGAAGGGTCTTGAGTACAGAAGATCATTAAGAAAAGCTACATGAATATAAAACAGAAACCATAAAAGACAAAGACACAAAAGATGTTCCCATTAATAGAAACACTCTGGGGGAGTAGTTATTGAGGGTTACACACATTTTCAGTCTTACTCTCATTGCTCTGTTTGGGTGGGTTAGTGCCTTGCTCTGCAAATTTTCCACTTGGGAACATCTGAATGGATAAAATAAATCCCAGTCGGTTTCCCCAGCCATTTACAGGGGTTGATCTAATGACTCTCAAACTGGGGTTGTGGGATCCTCAGTGAATCAATTACAGGGACAAATAGTAGACATTTGTATATTTTGGTGTTATTTGGAACTAAAACACAATTCAAATTAAAAAATGCCTAGACAAAACACAACAGAGTTTGCATCTAAATGATGGTTCTGTTATGATGTACACCATTACCTTCACCCTCTGTGTATCATAGACAAATTTATCAAGTCATTATTTAATCAAAGATAAAAATCTTTTCATGATTTTTCTGACACTCAAACTTGGTGATTCTGAGGGAATTAATGACACAGAATCCTTGAGGTCAGATCTTTAATATATTGTGTGCACTGGAGAATTGCTGTGTCAGATCTTGCATGGATACACTATACACCAAATTAACTCACTCCTTTGTCTCATATTAGTAATATCCTCTAAAATCTTGAACAATTGAGCAGTCGATTATTAAAACCGAATGCTCCAACAGCGTAGCCGCAGGTGAACTACTACCTCTGTCTTTGTGTAGTCCTTTTCTAATACCAACATGTTATGAAAATCACAGAGAGATAATGAATGAGCATGTATAGTTGTGTGTAGCCCACTTTTTCATTGTTACACTTCAGTATCCTACCCTTTCTAAATAAAGTCCTTTCCCATGCCCCTGAGTCTGATAGATCTCCGCCGTCCTACCTATCCCCAGATAGATACATGGACCTAGAGCAAGGGATATGGGAAGGGGAAGGGTCATGGAGCACAAATCCTTCCCTGATGCCCTTGGCTGTGTTAGGGCCAACTCTCCCCGTGGTGCCTTCTCATGACCCTGGGACTTGGATAGAGGAAGAAAAGGCAAAGAGGGAGGGATAAGAGGATGAAAGAGTGGATAGAAATGGAGATATTGACTGTGCAGCAGCTTCTTTCTCTCTCCTATGGACCCAGGCATCAGATGAATTTAAAGACCTGAGGTACCCCTGTGTCCGCTAGCATCAGCATGGTGACGTTGCTATGCGGGACAGCTCAAACTTTCTGGACAGATGATTGTTGATTGATTTTCATCCCTCTGTTGAAATAGTGCTCTTCTCTGCAGTTATTTTTGCAGTGGTGCCCATATGGCACAGGTTCACACTGCGTCCTTCTCTGGATTATGCTACTTTATGCGTGTCAAAGTATGTGAAGTGTGCCAAACCTAGGGCCGAAACATCCAGGTTTTTGTTCCTCATCACGCCAGTAAAAGTTGATTTTTGTACAGATAATGTTGTTGCTGCTGCTATCATTATTGTCATTATTGGTACTAGTAGTACATTCTAGAAGTAATAATTTAGGCATGGGGTTCTGAAAGGGTCAAACAAGAAAAAATGCACTCTTGGAACAAAATAAGTCCAAAGCCAACCATTTAATTATTTAAATGTTCTTATAAACATATACAACAGCCACCAACACTAAAAATAATAATAAAATAAAAGCATCCTGGCCTGCAAACACCTTTTAATATCTGTGACCCAAGTAAGAACCTTTTTACTTTACAGCACCCATACACAGGCCTAACATAAAGGAAGAAAATGAGAAGGGAGCAGTAGTTGTGTGTGGAATATATTCTGATATTCATAACGGCAAAAAGCAGTTCTGAAAAACACTATATACCTATGGTATGGTATTAATGCCTCTTGCATTAATACCATTAGAGCAGATTTTTAAACGCATCAGCAAAATGTCCACAAATACAGCTGTCAGCAGCAAATCTAACCCTTCACCTCAAGAAAAGTCAAGTGAGCGACTGTGTGAGTCAGACACAGAGAGAGAGAGAGAGAGCATGTCAGGTGTCAGTTGAAAGCGTTGGCATGGTCCGATAAAATAAAACAAAACTCCTCAGTCCAGTCACTGATGGTTCTCCTGGTCCACTTTGCCACCTTTTTGTGCGGGGCATATGTTTAATTGACTTACTTGGATATTTCACTCAGAGGACAGGTAGCTCAGCTGGTGTGCGTGTGGTATGTCTTTCTCTCTCTCTCTCTCTCTCTCTCTCTCTCTCTCTCCATTGCGCTGTACGTGTTCACGTTTACAGGCTCTCTACACAAGCATCAACATACAGTGTGGGGTGAGATCAAAATAACATATCGGTGGATCGACATGGGCCAGACATTTGGCTCTCACAAGCCGGATGTGGCCCGCAGGCCGCCTAATGGCATTGGCTGCTCTAAGACTTGATTTCAGTATTGTGCTCCTTCAATTTCTCCACTTTGCCTGTTTTGTGATATTGTATCTTTCATCTGTCTTTTTCCCCACAGCAAATTCAGTAGTCATTCTTTTGTGGTTCTTCCAAAGATATCTATTTTCTCCCTTCACTTAACTTCTTTAGAAAGTTTTACTTGCACAGCTGAAGGAAAGGTCTCATTGTCCCATTATTTAACATGATCCCATGGAGCCCCTTTGAGCCAGTAAAAGGCAAGATAAGCTGGACTCTATTTCCTTTTTGACCTTTCTCTCTTTGAACTTTTGCTGCCTGAGGCTTACAATAAGATGAGGTGTTCTTCAGTGGTTTTTATACATATAATATACTGGAACTTTTTTTCCAGTGTTAGATTCCCCCTTATCTATGGGAAACTGACATAGATAAGAGGAAACTAACACAAAAAGAACCTTAAATTCATCAACAGAAAATCAGTACCTCATTACTACTTGATGGACAAGAGAATTTTTGGAAATGAAGTGCCAAAACACCAAGAAGGTCACAAAAAGACAACTTTGGAGATTAGCAAGTTAAGACAGTACTAAAATAGGATTTAGATTTAAAGTATGAAGATTACAACACCATCAAATCTGTCTTGCTGTCTGACTGCTGGTCAATCTAGATTTCTAGTCACTCATCTTGTTTATCAAGTGATTTCAGGACGCTTATCACTCACAAAAAATACTACTTGTTATTTAATGAAACACCAAGACATTCTCTTTGTCTCACGGTATCTTGAGCATGCTCATTGGGAAGCAGTACTATCCTCTCCTTAACTTCTCTCTCATTTTAAGAATTGTGGACAAGACATGATGCTCCACATTATAACAATAATAAGACCAGCAGAAACAATGGCGGAAATTGTAGTCTGTATGAAAATCACATCACAGTGAAATGCTGTGAGCAAATCAAAGTGGAAGATAGGAAACTATGAAATTAATGAAAAGGTAGAGGTGAAAGAAGATGGAACAACGGATACGAAATAATGTGGTTGACTAAAACATGCTGCTGATGAATTTCTAAGATACTGGCAGTCTATCAGTTGATCAGTGTCATGAGTGAGTTGCATCAGAAAAAGGAAAATAGGTGTTTGGAGATGACAAAGGCCATCAGGTCTCGAAAACAAGAAAGGCAGGGAACAACAACATGAATCAAGGTTTATTCTCTGAGTTAAGGAGGCCATAAATATTGATGATTGCCTGAAGTTGGAGCCAGAAATCACAGGGGATACACACAGTAAACAAACAGAGAATATGCAGTACCTTAAAGAGTACAGGGGACATGTTTGAAGGTCTGTTTGTAACTTGATTGTCTTTAATTTGGTCAAAATGCATCATGGTTGACTGATGTCAGCTGGGACTGACTCAAGCATTTCAAGAAGTGTTGATACTAACAGAAGCTCTTCAATCCAATCAGTGTGTTATTGCCTGAAAAGCCCAACACTATGCCTCCTGTTTTTTATGTTGTCCTGTCACTGAGGCAAACATTTTAGCCTTTTAAGTGTACAGTAAATCTTGTCATCCTTGTATGTGGGGACCCTTTTTGTTTACCTAGGCTGCATTCACACTGTTGTTGTGCTACCTCAGCCACATGATGTGCTAATAATGAAAAGCAACTTTATTAAGTGACCCACTGCTGCAATCAGTTAAGTGTACCAGCTACACCTCCCTAAACAGTTAGAAACTGCTACAGTATAGACTACCAACTTTCCTATGGCATTTTCATCCATTTGTTGTTGCTGTTGACTTCCTATGTATTGTGAGTCCCAGCTTCTTTTTTAACATTGTTTAGTCAGTCTCTGTCATAAATGCATCTCTAAGATGTTGAACTGTGTTGCTTAAAATGATGCCAGCCACAGCACTTTTCCAAAGCGACCACTTTTTGTCTGCCTCCCGGCCTCTCCCTGTGCACTTTAGAGAGGAAAATCAGTTCGACGAAAAAAAGAGGAAGAGAAAAGCAGAGTGAATCCACAGTCATCACACCAAAGGCTTTGAAAATGCACAATATACCGTCCTAAAGTGTTCTCTGGAAAGCAGGTTGGTGAGCATTTTGTTCCTGTGCTACTAGCATAACCCAGCTGTGGAACAGTGTGCTATCTCTTCATGTGTCACATGCATATGCTTTAGTCACATCTACTATCAATGGTAATATTCTCAAAGCTTTTCAAACAGCGAATATGGATAGAAATCCTCACTGAATCCAGCTCTCTGCCACTGGTACACAACATTACCTGACTATAGCTACCATTACTTTGACTCAGTCTCACAAAGGGAAAATGAACTATTCAAACACAAATGCTTGTTTTTGTCGGGTTTTTTGGTAGTGCATGTTCTACGGGAAATTTAAATGCAGTACTTGAGTCGTCAAGTGCTTATTCTGCATATTCAACTTGCCATCAAGTCTGTGTTTGCTCAAATATACCTTGATGTTAAGTGTCTGATCCGATCTTTCTTCTGTTCCGGTCTGTCGTTAAGTCTGTCCTCAGCACACAATCATGTCACATTACATAAAGATCACTATGTGCAATAGCAAAAAGAGAGAAAATTTATTAATCTGTTGAAGTTATAAAGCCAATAAGGCTTCCATGATAGGAATTTCTTGACCTGTACATTATGTGTGTACAGTGTATGTGCCATCAATCTTTCTTTGTTTCCCTCCTTTCTTCTCCACCTTTCTAACTGTTAAACTGTAAGATAGATCATTAGTTTTAAATGGACTTCAATTCGTTCATTACATGTCCCATTTACCTTCATAAAACACTTCACTTTTCATAACTAGACACAAAAGGGAGGATGGAGGCACATATGGAAAGATCTAGAGAAAATGCTAACTAGAAAGCAGAGATGAGGACAAGGATAAGATGAGAAAAGTGCAGCTAGATGGAAAGATAGAAAGAAACTGGAATTAAAATGTTAAGAAAAAATGCTGGTGAATTACAATGGAATAGACCCAACACTTTTCTTTTCTTGATATTGTCTATACAAGGAATATCAATTTATTTGAAACAAACCTCAATTAAACCTGGAAAAACAAAAAACAACAACAACAAAAAAAAAACCCATCTTGATAATGACTACACTTGAGTCTGTTTCTTTTCCTTCCATTTAACAGCTAATGACTGACAACTGAGAAGGGGAAATATCTGAACCATGTAATCACCTTTTTTTAATCAGTGTTATTTTTCTGTGCTTTTCATTAACTCAACAATAGGTGTTGCTGTGAAGAGGTTAGTGCCGTGTGTGTAGGTTTCTCTTAATTTACAAGACTTCCTGTCTCTGATGTATTCATACAGATGCTGTGTGTGGGGTTATAGCCATAGATTGTAAATAAAAGGGTATAAAAAGAGGTAGAGTGGGTTGTCAACTAATCAGAAGGTTGTGGTTTGATCCCTGGCTCCTCCAGACTACACATGACTTGAGTAAACTGATGAAAATCCAAACAGCACAAATGTTAGGATATGCTGGGTTGAGTTTATAACACCAGTCACTGCAGCGATTCCTTTCTTTTCTTCAACCTGGGCCTCCACCACAGGTTTCATCAACTTACGAATCTTTGCTGACCTGTCCATTGACCCAATGTTCTTGCTCGTCCTTCTTTCTGTACCTCTCCATCCCCACCTAACCCCATACATCACTTCATTGCTTCCCTCACCTCATCTCCCTCCTTCTGGGTCACCCACTTCTCTCCTGTCCTCTGCTCCTTTGATCCCTCAGCATGCATGGGGCACTATTTCCTCTACTACCCATTTTGCTTTGCTTTCAACCATTCGCCTGTCTAACTCTGCCAACCATGCCATACCTGTGTGTCAAGTCATTTCATCTCCCTGTTCATAAATCCAATTTTATGTCTGACACATTTCTCCTTTCTTTTTCTTTAATGGTTATTGCTTGGAATCATAGCACAAGAAGAGAAAGGGAATACTGGGGAATGAGATAGAATGAAGACATTTACCTGGCTGGATTCAAACCCAGGATTTGACGATCACAAGAAAGAGGTTTACTGAGCCACTGTGGTATCTCTTAGTTGTAATTGTCATACAGTGCATACAAAGCACTAGAAAATGTGAAGAACAACACTTCAGGTTGCTTGAATACATGCAGACTAAAAAATTGAACAAGCTGGCAGACACAGCCTTCACTTAGGCAATGTGGAAAAGAAGTCAAACAACCACTTGAGTGAGCTAACGTTCACCTTGAGCAGGCAAATTACTCAATGTAATGAAATGAAATGAAAATTAGTTTCAATAAGAACTCTATTTTGGTGCCTGTGACTGTTTTAAAGATGAAGATGCCATTGACGGTGCTGCTGCTGTGCTCAATGCAAACTGATTAAATGCATGATTGAATAAAGAGGCTAAATGCTCATGAACAGTAGCAAGCAATCAGTGTCGTCCTAACAATCCGCCATATTAAAACATTTATAAAGGCTGGCATGTCATGTGGTGTCATCAGCCTAGCCCAAACTCTGTCTCACCAGATGTCTGTCTAAACACACAGGTCTTTAATGTCTCTTTGTTCACCACTGCTGCTATACTTCCATTCTTGCTTTGAACTTCTCTATATTTTCCACTTGTCTCAAAAACAGACAGAAACTGTTGAACACCCTGAATGTATTTATATTTTTGCCATGTCACATGTTATGAGTCAATGTCAGTGCAGGAGCCAGGTCGATTTAATCTGTTCTTCTATATGCTAACTTCCACCCCATGCTCCCATATGTTGTCTCTCTGTCACCCTGCTCTGCCCTCCCCTCTTCTCTTTTCTCCATCTTTTGATTGTCCTCTTCATCACCTCTCCCCCAGCCCTGCTTCTTCTTTGATGTGACCTGTTTCATATCTCATCTTTTTTTCTCCTCCCTTTATTCAGTCTGTTATATGTTTTTTCTCCATTCTCTACTACTTCCCCTTGTACACAACATGCAGTGCATCCTTCTTTCCACCATTTTTTATACCTTCTTTGTCTTCCCTTTCCCCAACTCTCTCCTTTCCTGCCTCTCTGTTTGTGTTTTCCTCTCTGGCCAAAGGCCTCTTCAGCTTAATCCTTTTTGACAATACCCAAATGAGGCTGAGACATTAGTAATTAAGGAACTGCATATGCCCCTAAAAGACACCCAAAACACACTACAGGAGAAGGGATGAAGAGAAGACACACACGGACATAATGCAGTGATAGAGACACCAGCAGTTTCACCTGCTGTTATTGGAGGCAACATTTGATCAGTCTGAGCCTTGCATAAGCATCACTGATGAGCTGTGGTCAAAAGTACTCTGCTTCATACTTTCTGTTTTCTGCTGTACTTGTAAAAATCAAAGGTTACCGTCATCTTGGACAGATTCTCTCTCCTCATTAGCAGTCATCAGTTTAAAACAGCCTGCTCTGATGCAAACTGATTTCACCTTACAGCTAATGAAGGCAGTAAACTCATGCTTGAATGTATTAAAATGCATATACTACTGGATATATACACCTATTTCTGTAATGAGCTAATTCTGTGTCATGTGCACAGTATACCACAGGACTGGCGTGTGAGCTAATGCAGCCTGTTTTACATAACAACAAATTGTTGCCTAAATTGTTATTTGTGGTGTCACTCTCTCAGTAATTATTCATGAAAATATATACTTCATAAATATTCTACCACAACAAGGGAATCAATGTGCCAGACTGCTTGTCTCACACATACATACACATTCACATGTATACATAGACAATGATTTGGAGCACTTACTTTAGGTCCTGGAAGGGTTCTGCCCTTACATGTGACGTCTCTACAGAATGACTGAACACCACACCTTCATTCCCTGGAGACAGAGTAAGAGTGGATGAAAGGGAGGAAAATAAATCATACACGTCTTTTGTGTAGAAGCCTGCACAATATTGCATCATACCTCTATTCTTGGAGCCGCGGCGGGCACTTAAAATGCGTGACACAGGATCTTCCTTGTGTCATACAAATTATGTTCAGATACAACATTGTTCCCAGTCGCAGTCAATACATTCACTGGTAACATGTTTGTGCATATTATGTATGTTCATGAAAAATGAAAAATAACAGAACCACTGACAGAACATGCAAACAAAGATGTGCAAGAGCACACACATACACAAAGACACACACATCCACTTGCATTTCTCACTCTCATTTTGGAAAATAAGCAAATGGAAAAGAAAAAAATATATATTTGAGTGGACCAAAGGGCAGTTTTTACATCTCAAGTTTTAATTTTTTCTTTGTCTTTAATTTAAATTGCTTTGTTTGTTCTTTTTTCTGCAATTACACTCACCTGGATTTTCTCAGACCTATCTGTCTTTTTATTCCTGTTTCTCTCCTGGTCTAGCCTCTTTCTCAGTTTAGTTAAAAAGTGCCCTGCTTGCTGACCCGAGTCTGGTTTGTCTGCACTCATGAAAGGCACTCTTTGTAAAAGCACACAACATATTGTGTGTATGTAGTGTAAACTATGTGTATCCTTAAGTAATCTAGTTAGTTAACAGAAATGATCCCTGTGATAAGGGACATCTTCAAATTAACTCCCACATTATTGCACAATGCATCTTGGATTGTCAAATCCACGACTTGTACGTTGTCTATAAGTTGTAGAAAATATGCACTGCATGTGGAATCATTTACATCCATTTATAGCTTTACCTATTGCTTTGATAATATGTTTTGAAGATATTCACATTTTTAGTTACAATTTAGACAATAACTAATCACGGTCTGGTCAATTACATTCACAATGTGTGTTGTATTCCATGTGTTTACTCGTACCTGTGACTCTGAGCTTCTCAGTGCCGATGCTGATCTCCTCTTCATCTGCGGAGAACAGAACAGTCTCTCCATCCGCACTCCTCACCTCAAATCTCTGACACTGAGCCTCCACCATCTCTGAACCTGAGAGAGAGAGAGCGGGAGAGAAAGCAGAGGGTTAAAATCGAAAGCACACAGCATACCATCAGGCAGACATTTTTTTCCAAAGCTCCTTACAGAATTATTAGTGAATGAAGGTTTATCCAGAATGACCACAGAGAGCTTTGGACTCTCCACCCCTGCATTTTGAAAATGTGTCTTGGTGTGACACCACTGCAATATCAGCAGAGGTTTTAGGAGATTTTTTGCTTACACATAATCTAGTAAGTGTGAGCCAAGCTGCTGTGTATGTGTAATGAGCAGGAACATATTAAAAACTAGAATAATTGTGTTGTTCTTTTGTTTGTACTGTGCTGTAGAAGTGAGAAGACAATATATTCCTTCAGTGAGACAACCCTGTCAACAGCTTTAATGGCTCAGTTATGTACAATCCTTTTACATTGGCGAGGCCTAAAATAATAAGAATTGTTCATTAGCCCATAGATTTGAATTAACCAGCAAGTAAAAAAAAAATAATAATAATAAGTGTGTTGGGCAGTGGTCCCCATTACCCCAGTGGTCACTGTAAAGTGACATGTAAGCAGGTACTTGGAGGTCAATGGTTCCAGCAAGAGGACATATTTAGCCAGGACTGCCTTGTGGCTGGAGCTCATATTTTGAGAATTATAACTTTTAGGTTAAATAACATTTCCCTTCATGCTTTTTGCCCTTAGGACAAAAATATTCTTTGAAGAGCAATGCACGGTTTGAGAGAGCAAGTACATACTGAAGACAATATTTTGAAAAAATGGAAACTGTTTCTACCTCTCATGAAAATACTCAGAGCATGAAGGAGGTTACAAATCTGTCAAGAGAAATTTCCTTTTAAACAACAATAATTGCATATCCGTTCTATATTCACCTCTATTTTCACAGAGCAACATGAAACATGCATGCTCCAAAAGTACAATATGAAAACAGACGGACAGTGAAAAGGAAATCATTTTCATCAAAGGACCAAAAAAAGTGCAGGTGTTTGATGCTCATTCCCTTTGTCAGTGGAGCATCCATCCTTTTTTTATTTTTTATTTAAATCCTAACCAAGTTGGGAGAAATCAGATCACCTCAGAATATTTACACACAGGATTAGCTTCTAGCTGTGGCCAGCACATTAGGGGTTTGTTGAGTTGACAATATTTGATAGTTCATAACTGAAAGGCAAAACAGAGCATTGCAAACCAGCAGGAAAATGTATAACAAAATGACGACAGAACTGGGGACAGAATGACAAGAACTAAAAGAAACCATTTAAGGCCAGAATGAAAACTGCATTCCTGTCTTGCATGCAATATCTTCCTTACCAGAGAAAACTGGACCCTGCACATTGCGGCACGTTACACAACAACAGGTTCAGCAATCACCACTGTATTTCATCTTATGCTTTAGGGATGTTCCTCAACACAAAAGAAGAAAAATACCCATGATCCCATTTTAAGTAATTGTTGTAGTTAAACTACAAGCTTTTATCTCCACTAGATCTTTATCTTGATTACTTTAAAATATCCCCCAGGATGCATTGGGAGCAGTAAAGTTAAGGTTGCAGCAGTAAAACTGCATTATCCTTTAATGCACCTTGGGCATAGCCATTTCTATTTTGAATACATTTCAGTGTTTCACTGGCATGGCTGCTAAATATTTCACCTTGACTGTTTGTCTTATGTTGCTTTTATGTACTGTGTTTTATTGTGAAGTTGTTTTTATTTGTATTTATTCATTTCTTTTCAATTTTAAAACTTATTGTGTGTCACAAAGGATTGATAAAGATGAACAAACCTCAAATTACTAAAAGATTTCCTGCTGCACTAGACCCACGTTGGTTAACTGTAAAGTGGGTAACTGGGCCATCATTATTCTGATTTTGAAGGGGCAGAATAACTTGAAAAGAAGCTGACTTTTTGTGTAAGGGGCGACAATTAGCCTCTTACACAGCACAACCAGAGGAATATTACCAACCAATTGGACCATATTTCAGGCTCCACACTAAGAAGCACATGGAAATAAATGACTGTGGTTTGTTTTAAGTTAAGCTTTACAATGTAAAGCTCAGCCCAGAAAGCTTGTATCACCAGAATTTACATCTATTTGCTAGTGTTGTTAGTGGAGGTTTGTAGTTATAGTCCGTGGTTATCAGATCTCTAAAAGCAAGCAGTGCACTTCAGCCTCAGGTATCACTTGCTGCCAATAGCTGGCATAGACAAAACATTGACATTGTTCCAAACAGCTGAAAAATCTCAGTAGATTTGTTGCTGGTGGCTTGTCAAGTAAAGGTTGGCAGGGAGGTCTGCAAAGTTGATAAATCTACTGACAAAGTTGCCAAATTAAGCTCCACGGTCACGGTGGCAGTTTGCCTGTGTTTCATCCACGTTGCTTTCATTTTGTGGTTTGGACAGTGATGTACCACTTTTCCAAACCTGCTGAAGCAAAAGAAAGGACTCTCGTCCATCCGCTTCCTTCACTCTCTGGGCTCCCAGCCTATTACAAGTGTCAGTTAGGAACCCAGAAGGCCTTGTCCGTCATAATCAAACTTCATTAGCAGCCATCAATCTGGGATTATACTTTCTTTTCTTATCTCTCTTTACCTCTACCCTGTCTATCCCTCCCTTTCTTAAGCTTCTGACTCCTCCACTGACGGTGTAAAAAAAGCAACTGAGATTTTTCTGTAGTGTTGTTGTTTGTATGTGTGTATATGCGTGTGTGCGTGTGTGTGTGACAGTTGGCAGCAGCATGGCGATGTGGCAAATGGAGGAATTGAAAATGAGGGTTTAAGTTTGAGAAGGCGAGATGAAGAGAGAGTGGAGCTGGTTTAAATTGGAAATGTGCTGTGCTGGTTGCTGTCTCAGACATCCAGCAAGTTTTCTCTGGATGTTCAGCTCTTGCCACATAATACAGCTCATAGTGCAGATTTCCAACATGGGTGCAGGTCAGCATTTTTTTTCAAAGATTTGTGTTCAGAACATTTTGTGTTATTCGCACAAAATATTCTTCTTGTCTTCTCAGTGGAGATGTTTAAAGGATTCTGAAACAGCAGGAAATGAGCAAAAATGACAGCAAAAGCCTGGAAATGTGCAGTCTGAGTGAATCTGGAGAAAGTAACATTCCAGGCAAATGGTAGCCCATCAGTAGTATATAAGACAAGATACAGGCTAGGACTGTGTATGTCAGACTTTGCTTAAAAATAATATAATGGTATGAAAGACTCTTATAACATGAGCTGGTACAGAGCTGTGAATCAATACTCCCTTTACAGTGGTGCTGCAATACGTCATTAAGTAAGAATGGAGCCTATGGTTGAAACACAACAATAAAATGAGCCTCTGAAAAAAAAAGCGATGTAGTACTCCTCTGAATGTGTGTGAACAGGAACAGCAGCAGCAACATGAGAAAAATAGCCAGAAGTTGTTAGTTTCAAAAGATTGTTCAACTCTGTGACACAGAGAGGAGAGATGGCTGGGGGAGACATGTCAGCTGAGAAGTTTTACTTTAAGGAAATGAACACTGATGTGGTGCGGCAATTTGCGGCAAATTACACAGTAGATGTGTTCACTCGATGGCGCCTTTTGTTTTTGTGCTGTAAAACTTTTTGGAGTTTTGTTCTAATTGATGTGTCAGTCAGTAATCCTCTAAAGTGCGAAAGGGAAGAAAGGCTTATTATAGCTGCAGTCACTTCTGAAATGTTTCTTCTGAATATCTTTTAAAACTGACAACAATAAAAAAAAAGAAAGCATGAAATATCAAAGCTGCGCCACAAAAATCAAATTTAGGCGCTTTTAGATGACATAACTTTCATTGCATTAAACATGTCCTGTCATTGTACACATGTCACACTTTGAGTTGTCATCAACATGAGGTGAGGTTTGTCCTGTAAAAGAAAATTGCATCTCATCTTTTTTCCTCATTTTTCTATCAGTCTGCAGATAGTACATTCATTCCATGTTGATTACATGCCTTTGGTCAATTAATTTGCTCCAACAAGCGTCTCTCCCACTGTAACTCTGCTGTCGCCAATAACAACAGGAGTTCTCGTTAGGCAGACATGTTAACTGATGCAGTGATTTAAATAATCACTTCCTGACAGGATCTGCTCTGCTGTCACGAGTGCCCCCCTCAGCAGGATCCTACAGTCACGCAAGGGTTTTAGAATATCTCTCTAATGAAGAGATATGCTGGAGAAAGACATCGTGAGAGAACAAGTATAATGGCACCGTGTGTGTGACTGAGGTGGTGAGTCAGAAGCATTTGAACGTTTTCACCGTCTCCTGCATCTAACAAGAGCCCGGGTCTGCTGAGTCACTGAAGTGCCGAGCAGATATCACAGGAATTGTAATGCTGCAACACTGTCCTGGGTTTATTACCATGTTTCGCAAACACTGCTTTTGATTTGAGAACATGAACGCATGCTCTATTCACCTTTGCCCACTCATTCCAGCCTGCTGCCACGGGTTAATTTCTAGTTGTCACGTTACACACAAACCCCTTTCAGCAGCTGGTTCCATAAACACATCTGCTTAACAGTCAGGTCACACCAGACAGAACTTATAGAAACAGAGCTGTTGACTCTTGTTTCGAATAATTTCTGCATCGGTGAAACGTCTCTTCTTTATGCAGTAATTTTATGTGAATTTAATGCACTGCAGTGGTACTCTTCATTTGCTTTGATCTGAAATGTGTGTGAGAAGGAAAGTCATGTCTTTATGTATCTACACTATCAAACTTTATCGCAGTCTTAAAACTATAGTCCCCGAAGATCTGTTCTTCTTTGAGAAGTTTTAAAAAGAAGTGGAATGTGTTTTAATATGGAATTTTAATTTTTGCCTATGAATTTTCATGAAGGTTGTCATTTTTAAAGTCCCCACCTTTATCTCATTTTCACAAAGAACTAGAAGGTACACAGACTGCCAGGGTTTGAATGTTTTGCCTCTTTTATTTTGGTGTCTTCCTGTTTCCTGTTCCTTGGTTATTCCAGTTGTCTTTACTTCCTTTTGGCTTGATTACTGCCCCCGCCCTTGTGTGTTTCACCTCTGTCTCATTATTTCCCTTGTCAGTTGCCAGATTGTCTTGTCCCTCGTCAGCTGTCCAGCCTTTTTGAGTCATGTTCTGTGTGTTTTGACTCGTGCTTGAGTTTTTGGTTCTAGATTTTGCCTGATGTTTTTGGATACCTTTGCCTGTTTGGATTGCCTTTCTGTGTGAGTCCTGCATTTGGAGTCCTGCTCTGTTGTGTGCTTCATACAGAGAGCCCAGCAATCCAACAACAATGATTATCTGACTTGTTCAACCCAGTCATGATTTACTTATGCTTTTATTGTTAAGGAGTGCAATGTGCTGTGAAACTTGACAGAAACACCTGCCTGTTACAGTGGACTAGGCCAGAGACAAAGAGGGGAAAAAGCATATCGGTCAATAATATAGTATATATAATACAGTCAACATCGGGTCGGGTCAGATGACTATGTTTGTGGACTTGAGCCCCAGTGCAGACCATATGATTGGACTGAGACTGTGTGAAAAGAGCAGACTGGGCTCTACAAGCAAACAGACCAATTGCTAATGTCTCTTTTATAATATTTATTTACCCATTTGTTATTCACAACTAATGTGCAGCCTAATGAAACTAATAATGCTTAAAATGTGTTATTTCCCTCTGAGCTGTCAGTCATCAGAGCTGTGGATCCTAATGGTGCACTGATGATGGACATGACACAAGCAACACAGTTCAATCACAGACTGAGCTTCTTGTCAGTCTGTATGTTTTCATATTTACTCATCGTCTAGTCTCAAACTAAAATGAAACGATGCAGTTTTGGATCATATGAAGTGAACTACAGGTGAGAAAGCACCCTCAAAATAGAGCTGCAAGGAGAATGAACATTTGACATTCATCAGGTGACCAGAGACACACATTAAATGAATACTAATGTCTTGCCGTCTGCTTCCATACTGTCCCTATTGTATGTGTAAGTAAGGGGAATGTTTGATAACACATAAACTTTGTAAGGTGAGAATCTGTCAGCTTAATTGACATTTTCCTCATGAATAATCAGATGAATCAAGTGCAGGTTTGTGCACATGTACTGCTGGAAATGGTCCATAATATCCTTGTACTGTTATGCCTCTGAATACTCAACTGAAATAATATTCATTTCTGTTACATTTTCAAAGGGATATCAAAGTCATGATGTGAGGACTGGAGCCTCTCATTTACATCTCCAACTCAGAGCTGCACACCAGACTCTTCACACCAGACACCAGACATATTTCCCACAAATGGTCAGTCCATTCGATGGTCACCCTCTTATGTATTACTAGGTTCTTTAGCTCCTTTCATCATGACTTTCAATTAAGTCTACTTCTGTTGGAGAGGTTCTTCTCTTTTTCTTGCAACTCAAGTTCTGAATAGAGTGAAAACAAACAAACAAATTTATTAAACTTTTCTTTCACTTCAATGGAATTTCTCCAAGTTATTCCCTTCGTATTCTGTAATTAATGAATACAGGGCATTAAAACAGCACCCATGTAAGTTTTATTACTACTGCACATTAAAGCATTCAGGCTATAATAAAGTTATATGGGTTTGCTATCCCAGATTTTTAATTCAAGGCTTTAAATTAGGGCTTCAAGCAGTGAAAGGATATGACGCAAGAAGACACTGTAAAAGGATTGGGGGATAGGTACAAAAGAAGACTGTGGCAGAGCCAAGTAAACACCGCATGCATGGTTGATTTTCCCAAACAGGCCAAGATGAATTTTTAATTAAAACCAGTTTCAATGTGCTTTTTGATTATGCCTCCCCACCACTCTCACCTTTCTTTCCCTCACTATCCTCCCCTCTCACTTCGGCTGATAAGAGATCACAGTGGGTGAAACAGGATGTGACATCAATGTAAAGATTTGCCCATCTGTGCTGTGCTCCTGGACTTGAAAATTGTGTCTGCATACATGCCCTTTATATATATTTGCACGTGAATGCTAAGATATTGTTCAGCCAAAAAACAAATGTGTCAGTTTTCCTCCCTTGGCTATAGGTAGAAAAGAGTCAGCCATATTTTGTTTAATTTAAATAACTACAGTTTTCCTTGGGTCAAAGTCCTGGCAATATGTTAAATACAGCATTAAGGCTTTTAAGCAAAGTATGAGGTTATATAACTCTGACTTTAGTGTCCTTGTGCTGGTTAAATGTGGATTTTATAGATGTTTTAAGATTTCTCTGGCTGCTTTTAATGCCTGGCTGGGTCTGGCCATTGACTAAATCACTTTTCAACTTTTATGAATTGGAGGGCAGTTTGAGATATCCAGGTGGGGACCATTCAAGAGCTAGACAGTTCCGACTAAAAGGTTGAAGGGACCTCAGGCCTCAGCAGGAGCATCAGCACAACTTACTTTCTACAAGTCATAATGGCGGTCCTGAGAGGGTTTCTCTTATAATGGAAGGTGCAAGGCCATCAATATAAATTTACATCTATTCCTAGAAGACATGTGTGCCAGGTTAATACTTCTTCCTATACTGTATAATACATGTGATACTACAGTACACTGTAGCAGCTTAACCGGCAGAGCTGCTGTTTTGTTGGGTATTCATGAACATGAGTGTTGAATATTGTTAATTCAGACGAAGAATGAATCTAATGTTTACTAATTAACATTAAATCAGCAAAGCCTGAATAAGGGTGTGTGCACTAAGTCTTTATAATGTTGAAAAAAATAATTATTGAAGATTTACCAAAACTCTACTGGCTGGACATACATACAGTCCTATGCTGATCCGAATGTATACATTTATGCCACTTTTAAACCACTGGTGTTGGTGTTGCATGCTTTCATGCCAATTACCTCTGTGTTACTTTACAAATAGAAAAATGGAGCCAGGGGGTTTAAGCGTTTTCATGCTGTGTCTACAAATACGGTGCATGAAGGCGTATGTGCTTTTCAAAGTCGGATGGCAACATGTGTTTAGTGCTAGGCAATCCAGAAATGCAACAGCAAGCTCTGTGGTGCTTTGGTGACTGTGCCCACACATTCATAACAGCACATAAACACACCGAGTGGAAGTGGGAGACATTAATTCCTCGGGTCTTTCTCTCTGACACAAACAGATTAAAAATCTTAAAAATCTAAATGTTCCCTGACACAAAATTCACCAAATCAGACACTGACTTCAGGTGGAAACAAATCTGTAGTTGCTTCCTTAAATAGAAACCTTTCAATCTTTTGAAATTTATTTCAACACAAGCAGCTAACATTCTACAAGGTAACACTGGCTTTACGCCACTCATTGGCGCTGCTTAAGTAGTTGCCAACCAATACATTTGCATACAGTATCCTTCGAGGTGATGTGATCACAAATGAGATTTCTTTCTAATGTATGCAAACTGATGAATGTGTGTGAGCACTGAGTTGAGCAGAAACTGATATACAAAGGTACAGGGATTAAAAGCAAACATTTTGTCCTTTTGTTTTATATCTACAGTTAAAATGTACAACCGACACAAAACTCGTTTCATATGTCAGGTAATTAATTTTGTCTCTGGCTGGATTTCACTCACTAAACTTCCTGATTAGTTATTCAAACATGGCACGGCTTATCAGTGGATTAAGATGAGCATTCTGTTGAGTGAGTCAGGCTGATATGCTTGTCAGTTCCCCTCCTGTCTAGAATGTCAAATTTAATGAATATTCAAAAGCCCAGTGGGTGCTTTTGTGTGTTCTGTGAGGGGAAATGTTCCTGAGGGGGGATTTGTGCAAACCACCTTACGCAATGTACGGCACATGTGTAGAAATATTTAATCAAATGTCAAGTGAAATGTTTCCCTTGTGTCTTATTTTTGGATGTAATAACTCTGTATTCCCACTGAGCAAATTACTGGGTGGATTTGGTTCTATGTTACCCAGTGAGTCCCTGTGGTTTTCAACAAGGAGACAAGACCAAAGGATCAGCAGAAGCTTTTCGCATTAAATTAGACATTTAGCATTAAGTTAAACATTAGAATTCTCCCTTTAATTATAATTTTCACTCAAATGGCACATTTCAACTTTCCGGGAAGGTCTGAGGTCAGAGTTCAAGCAGGAAAAATGTGATGACCACTTTGCTTTCTGGGTGTTTCACCAAAACTATATTTGGTGCAAAACTAAAACCACTAAATACACACACCGTTGCAAAGACAAATACAAAATACAATACACTTACCTGATATATGCATGCAACATACCAGTTTCCATACACTATAAGTGACAGCTGTTAGTATCAGTAGTACCATAAGTTGCTATAAGCAACAGCCGTGTCCCACTACAGCACTATTTGTACAATCTTTTATTAATTATGGTATTCGTCATGCCTCCCCCCGGGACTCATTTTATACACCAGAGAGAGCTTGATGAGCCATACAGCACTTTCCTCAAAGTCTTTTTTGTCACTTACATCCTATCTGAATGAATGTTAGTACCATTCAGCTGAGCATCATGTTATCTATCTTGTCTTGATGACGCTGGAAGAGTGCCAGGAAATGTCTTCTTTTTATTGCTTTAAACCGTACAATGTACACTGACCTCGCTTTTATTTGTCAATGTATTACTTTTCAACATATCATCTGTGAACAGCTCAGGTTGTGATCATGCATGACCACACAAAGCTATATGCTGAGTCAGGCTTAGTTTGTAGTGGTGTTGTACAATTGCACATTAAAAGTAGCAGCTAGTGCAGTAAGAAGTTAGTACAGCTTCAAAAACAACTTTAAACTTTACTCAGTCTGTGTGTGTGTGTTTGTGTTAGTGTGTGACTTTACTGAAAAGATATCACAAAAACCAACACAGAAAAGAGACGAATGGCTCCACAATACTTCAAAAATCAGCCATTCAACAAACTCCACTCTTTTTGCAACGACACTGCCAACACTCAGTTAAAGTTCGAGTTATGAGACAACTCAAGTGCAGAATGAGTTGACTGTAGTTGAAAGAGAGCCACTGTATCTTTGAGAGATAAGTGCGGCACAGCGCTGCTCAAGAAGCGACAGAAAAGAAGAGGGTGAGAAGGGCATGAAGAGGGAGCAACTGTATTATTTTGGTGCTCTGAAAGTAAACAGCATGCAACACGCCCATGATGCAACAGCAGGAAACAGGAGGGTCACCACATCATTTGAATTGCTTCCACCAATCAAAGGGAGAGACAGGCTCTCTGCTGCAAAACCTTGCACCTTCACTTTCTTCAAGGTGTTTCTCAGACACTTTTGACAAAACAAAGATAACTGAGGAACTGGAATTACTGCGTGTGCCTCCGACTCAGACAAGTTTCAGTTTTCATCCCTGTTTATCCACAGTGATATAAAATCTGAACTATACTTTTGGAACTTTGTCATAATTGCTGCTAGAAGTTTTGAGTATTGGCCAAAATATGTTTTCTGAGTAGGTTTACCACCTGCCCTGTATAATGTAGGATGACTGTTGATTTGATAAATACAACTCTGTGTCCTGTATGGAATTAATGAGGAACACAACTTTCATACATGTACTCAAAGAGCTTTCTTTTCTTTTCACCTCTCAAAAAATCTTTGCTTCAGCAGTGGTAACCCTATGTGACCTTGACGTTTGATCACTAAACTCTGATCAGACCAATTCTTAAGTCCATTTGAATGTTTGCACTAAATTTGAAGGCGTTCCATCAAAATATTTTTGAGATATTGTGTCAAAAGAGGACAGGGGAACACCGGAGAGAGGAATAAAACTGCATTGCAGAGCACTTTTAAATCCAACTTTTGAATTTGCCACAGGTAGGAGGATGAGATTCATGCACCGAGGGACACAAATTATTTATTTAGAGTTGATTACAGCCATTAATATAGTAAGGGAGGAGAGGAAGAGACAGAGGGAGAGACAAATGTGCGTCGTTTGTCACCTACATTAATCAACCTGATCTCTGGAGTCAGGGCTTTGGGATGGAGGGAAGATGAAATGGTAGAAGTGCAGATGAAAAGACAAGCAAAAGCTATGCCACACAGATCTACATATTTATATCCAGTTTGAAGCCCCAAACACAACCAAACAACTAAAATACTGTCAGAACCATTAACCACATGATAAAGTCTGAAGTCTACATTTACAGTAAGTAAAATACCTTATTCAGTGAATTCAATTTCATTTCAATATCTTTCCCTTAGCTTTATGCTCAACTTAAGACCAATGATATTACTTTACAAGAAAACTTAAAGGGATAGTTCAGTTTGGCATATTTGCCCACTGCCATAATCCCTTTAGTTTTAAGAGTAAGTTCGCTATCTTTATTTGTCACTGCGAGCTGTTTTGAGATCGGCGGGGGAGAGATGCTGCTCAGCTTACGCTACAGAGGCTCATGGAACTTACGGTTCTCCACAAATACACAATCCAACAACTCCAAAATGCTCTGGTGGGCAAGTTGTGACCTGCACATTCACCACGCTATGAAATAATAATGTAATGTTACGTGACAGAGTTTATTTCGAGGCAAATGCATAGCCGGAAGTAAATTCCAGACATGGCTGCTGGGCGGAGTGATTTCAAAAGCGCACGTTTAGTGCAGGTATTCCTGTCAACAAACACGTAACTACAGCACTGCCCTAGGTGCGCACTCTGTCACTCCGCCCAGTGGTTTACTCAAGAAAGTAGTCCCGAGTATTTGCTTCATGTGTCATAACGTTAAATAATTATACACACATTATACATATATTATACACTGTCGCGTAACATTACATTATTATTTAATAGCGTGGTGAATGTGCAGGTCACAACTTGCCCACCAGAGTGTTTTGGAGTTGTTGGATCGTGTATTTATGGAGAACCGGAAGTTCCATGAGCGTCCGTAGCGTAAGTTCAGTGGCTCACATCTTTCCCCAGCTGATCTCAGAACAGCTGGCAGTGACAAATAAAGGGAACAAACCTACTCCTAAAACTAAAGGGATTATGGCATGAAATGACTCACATACGGCTCATATATTTCTCTCCCTTGTCTTTGTTATGTATTGCTCCTTTGAGCAGACAATGATGTTCAGTTGTGGATGTCTACATGAGTAGAGTGTTTTGTGTATGTGTTTGCTCATGTAAACATCATGTCCTAGAGACAGCAACAAGGAAAAGCTTTCTCCTTGTTTTGAGACCTTTTCTTTCAGACAACACTTTCATTCAGACAAGTCAGAGCTAATGTGATTCGACTACATCAGTGTGAACAGTATTCACATTACAAAGAAAGGCGTGAGACATCAAACAGGTCCCATCAGCTCACAATGAAAGCTGGGATGTTTATAGTTGCAGAGCGACACCACACTGTAGCATGGAGAACAAAATATTTAACTGTGAACCAACAAAGCATGAGCAGAGTAAAGGAGATACTTAAATATAACATCTATCATTCAGTGCAGTCATGATAAGTATCTCCTTTAGCAGAAAACATTTTGGGCATACTTTACATAAGCATAAGGAGCTTTGCACAATTTGATATCCCTGCATATAAGCTCTTTCTTTTTTTTTATTCATATTGTGCATTATGTTTCATATTAACAGTGAGATGGTGTAGGTAAAACTGTTTACTTGGAAAAAGCTAATTTTACCATTTGTTCTGTTTTTGGCAACACATGCCACTCCCATTAGTGTGACTCAGTCACAGTCACACTAGGTTCTTGCCTCAGATGTTTAGATGTGTCCAACCTCTTGTATAATGGCTTCTTGCTGAAATGGGTTTGTCGCATGCCCTTTCTTGGGTGTTAAGACTTCCAGTGTGAGTGCAATCATTTCCTTTACTTTGTACTCATGAGCAAGCACCTGACATCAGTTTTTTTTCTCAGAATTGGCAGGTGTGCACTCTACACCTCTTTTCCTCCTCAAAGCATTATCAGAGCCCAGGAGAACCTGTGGCAGCACATTGGAGAGCACCTACAGTGCACCTACAATGCACCTACAATAGATAGAGGTGAACACAGGTGATGTCTGTGCTGCTGAATGCTGTGTTGTGACATGTAGCTTGGGTTATTGCAGTGCTCACCTTGAAACTGTGTCATCGTGGAATCAAGTCCATAAATAATTTACTAAAATAGCCTAAAGCAAGAAAATTTATTTTTCTAAAGAGTTTAGAGTCATGTATGTTTACTACTGTGAATACTGTGCACATACTGTACTTAAGCTTGGTGAAGGTCTTAGCTCTGAATTCCACGTGGGAAGAAACTGCAGCTCATGTCAAAATGGAAAAATTTGACATGAGCTGCAGTTGTGTATTCAGGGTCTATGAGAGGAACATGTTGTATTAATCGTCCAACTAAGCTAAAGGTGAAGCTCAGCCTGAAAACAAGCCTGACTAGGATCAGGCTCGTCTGCAGGGATGCTTTCATGGTACGCTGAACTTATCAAACCTGCATTATGTAACAGACTTAAAGAAAAATGAGCTTTATAAAGTGAGCCTCACTAAGTGTTCACTGCAGATTTTTATGCTGCTGCTCTGTTGTATCTTCCACTTAGGTGCTGCAACGATCAGTCACAATGGTAAAGAGTACAAATAAAGTGTCATAGGAGTCTAAATGGAGCTGTAACACTTGTCAGGATTGTAATGTCATTACTGGCAACAAATGGGGAAAAAAACATATGGACATATGAATGGCTGGAAACAGTCTGTGGGCTGCAAAGTTTGAAAACCAGCAGTTCAAGAGATGGGCATAATAACATGTCAATCATGGGATCAGCGTGGCTCCCCGTGGGATCACCATGACAACTCAGAGCAGGGAGGCATGTTCCCTGCTCACTTTCTTAGAGAGTCTTTGAGTCTCTCTAGGCAAGCCACAGTCCCAGTCCCAGAACCAATAGGCTCACTATATCAGAGACTTAGGAACAAGACATCAAAAAACTGAAAAAAAAAAAATAATAATAATAAAAAGTTTTACATTCATATTCACAGCAGACAATTTGAGTTGTCTCCTTTATTGGAAAACTTTATCCTTGGGTAAGTCTGGTCTTGAAGGCTTTCCAGTGACTTACATACTTACATGCCTCTGTGAACATAATTACATTGATACCCTGAAGTCATGGCAAATACAAGTTGCAGGCGATAATATTCTCGCATTTAAATATGAGTTAGTGAGCCTTAACTGAGACATTTTATTAATTGACCTTTTACATTTGCAAAAAAGGCTGACTTTCAACTTGCAGCACCTGCTTTCAGGTAGCATGGCGCTCATGTTAAATGCCTTTTGCAGAGCATATGTCTAACTGAACTTAAAACTAGCTTGAACTCTTTATAAAAATGTATAAAATTACAAAAGATGTGTAAATGAAAGATATGAACATAAACCACTATTTGCAGTTTTTGAAAGTCCACCTGAATAACAGCATCAGCCTGGGTGCCTAAAATGTAAACACAACGTGGCAAAATGCCTAAGGGGATGTAGTGGTGTTCAAAATTGAATGCGAGTCTAGGGGGGAGCGTGGGTATTTTATCTTTTTATTTAAAATGCACATTTATGAATGTTTGCTTTCCAAACATGCCTAAAGGAAAAATGAGTCATGGTTCTAACCTTGTGGCTGATTTTTCAACCATGGCACACTGCATTATTCATGTCTTTAACTCAGACAATGTGGAAAAATAGTGTCCCACAACAACAGACAACTTTTTGTTAGCTTGCACCAATGTTGCCTGTAAACGTTTGCAAACACCTGTTTTAATAGTTATGTTCAATACATTCATGCACATTCATATTTGCCTCGGGTAGTTGTGAATATAGGACTGAACTCACAGAAATGGTGTCAAAAAAAAAGATTTTCTCCGCTCCTGACAAGGTGATTTTCTACAGAAAGTTGCTATCCTTGCAATAAACACTCTAAGCTCATAAACACATAAAATCTTCCTTATGGCCTGAAGATGACTGTGTTCTTATTTGGCTTATGCTACCCAGCAGCATGTTTAATGTCCTCTTAAACACAGAGAAAAGAAATGGATTGTTATTGTTCATGGTCGTATAAATTGTTTCAATGTATAACAGTAAAACATTATTGCTGCTTTTACAATCTTGTCTCCAAGACATACTTAATCAACACAGAAAATGTTTTCCAGTGCCCATAATATGATGCAGCGACAGACGGTGGACAAAATAATGCATATACTGCAATCCAATAAAGCCACACCACAAACATCAAAAACAAAACCACAAAATTGAATCAAGGCCACTACAGAAAACATTAAAAGATTTTTGATGTTGTTATTGAGTTCTCCTAATTCACTGATGGTATACTGTCGCATTGCTCTATTATTTTGTCTTTAAGTCTACAATGAGAGTTCATAAGATATTATTAGATTATTACTAATGATAGATACTGGTGAGACAGTTCATCGTGGTTTCATAACTAAGCTGCTGTATTAACTTGCAAAAATGGGAACAATCTACACCTTATCAAAACAAATAGCTTAGTGTTAGTTTTAGGGGAGGGTAGAAACATATCCAAAAACATTCTGTTTTGAATATGCAATACCAGAGGCAGGATGAGTTCTCTCAGGCTTGAAGTCATATCCACTGTATCTGTCATTTTGTTATTGTATCCAACCACCAGCATACAGTATGAAGCCTGTGGCTGCCTGGAGCAGAAGGATAACTTCACATGGACCAATGAATTCATTGTTTAGGGCAATGCATACCCACACATATGTGCTGGAAGAGATGAAAACAATATTTGCCATCTTGCAGCCAAAACAGTATGCAGGCAATTAGCCTTTGTGCAATTAAAGTGCAATCATAAGGATAAATGACAACAATAGCAGTAAATCCATGCCTTTATTGAGTCCTTCATGGCCCCTTAAGTGTATTGCAGTTTGTTAATGCTCAGCTCTATGTATTTTTAATTGCCTCATTAAAACCACTGATTTGATCATAGTGCGGCAGCATTAAATGAGGAAGACGTGCTGTCTGGACTTTGCTGATTGGATGAGGGGGAGACACATGGAATCAGACTCCTTAGTGTCTCTGTGTTTCTCAGCCAGCCAAATCAAGCTACAGAGATCTCACTATGGCTGAAAATGCGATCACTGCAGAATATGATTGTTACGTACATCATTTGTTTCTCAGAGGGGGATTTGCAATGATGTAGATTCATAATTAGACTGTGTGTGATGGAACAATTGAATTTTATGCAAGACTTTGCATGTGCTCACTCTGTACACTAATCACCGAAAACCAATTTTAGCCAATATTCAACGATTTAACTGTTACAGCGACACCATGCTCCTGAGAGTAGTTCAACAAAATATGCTACAATTGCTTAAATTCTTAGACTTCTACATCTGTAAATTCAAAGATTCTTCACATCAAAAAACACACTGAAGAGCTTGACTTTCTCTTGGGAAATTCACCTGGCTTTTAACACAAATCATTAACCATCTATTACTCTTTATGGCCTTTGCCTTTCAGTTGCCTAATTTCACTGCTCTGATAATCCACTTTTTGAGCTACATCAGCTGAATGCCAGAGAAACGAGATGAGCGATTCCACACAGATAACAGGGAACATAATTAGTGTAAGAAGGTAAAGATAATGAAGTGATAAATATAAGCTAGAGTTTAGGAGAAGGTAACAAGATTAGCAGGGAATTTATTAGTTTAATAAGAGATTAGGTCCATGTATGATTAAAAAAAGGTAAAAATTGCACAGCAAAATAGCAAAAGACAGGATGAGAGAGTAAGAAAAGAGGAAAGAGAGGTAGGGATATGTGTGTGTTGAATAAAGTTTGAAAAAGTGACGGAGGAAAAGACTGAGCATTCAAAGTCATTTTTCAAGCTGAGAAAGTTGTTCCTATGACAGGTAGAAGTGAATAACCCTTTCTCTATCCAAAGCAAAGTCTCAGACACACACACTAACACACACCACCATCCCAAAATCTAACTATTCCAACACATGCACACATACATGTGCACAAACACTGATAATGAGCGCTCCCAATACCTCCAGTGTTTGGAGAAAAAGAGCATTAACAGTAAGACAAGACAAAACTCACGCAGGCTGTGATGACCATCGGCTTAAGCATTTCTGAGTATTAATCTCTGTCGCGTTCAGCTCATATCAAAATCATTTATAAACGTATACAATAGTGAGATATATGTTATTACTGTATTTTTGCATATTTACTGTGAGTGAAAGCAGCAAGTGTTATTTATCAGGAACCTCATTTGACTGGGTCGCTAATACACACAGTGGTTATTGCATTGGCCAGACAAAAAATATCTTGCCTCCACTTTGGGGATAATTAAAATGCTTGCCACTGTAGAGAACAATACAGTTAATTAATATGACCATTGTTTTGCAGTCAAGTGATTTCCAAGATAGGTTTTAAGGCTGACACTTTTTGTTCTAAACATTTCAAAATGCAGCAGTTAGTCTTTCTGAAGGAGGGGTAAAAGATGAAGACAGCTAAAAGTACCAGTCAGACCCAATCAGGACTGAATAAGGAACATGTCCTTTAATGATGATAATCCCACTGCATGCTGTGTTTTCTGCACTGCCTCTGATGCTGGGACATCATCACCATGGCGGGTGAAAGAGTATGGCTTCAAAACTCCTGGTTCACTCATCATCTTTATGGTCAGCCATTCAGAAGACAAAGATGACAGATTCTCACTCACATTAACAAGCTGACAGGGAGAGAGAGGAAGGTGAGGACGACACAGGATGGAGGGATGGAGGAAACAGGAAAAGAGAGAGAGAGAGAGCAATAAAACGGAGATGAGAAGCCCAAGGCCAACACATGTACTCAGACCCTCTCTCTCTCTCAAAAGATAGGCCCTTGGGGAGACACACGGTAGAAGTCTGTATGTGTGTGTGTTTCCATCTGTCATACGAGATTCAATTGGGTATGGCAAGATGTGAGCACTCCCTAAACCATCACAACGGAGAGCAAACACAATACGCTTTTTCTTCTGGAAAATCTGCTGTCCTTTTATATCCTTTGCTGTCATTTTGTATGAACTCCAGAGACTGGTCAGGTTGGAGAACAAGGGAATAGTCTGAGCATCAAAGTATCAAAGTACTAAAAACTTAACATTCAGCAGTTACCTCTTGATGCTGACGTGTAAAAGAAATGTCAAGCACCTAACAAAAAAGTCTGTTCAAAGAGCAATTAGAGCCAATGTCCCCTGCAAGTTGATATTTTGGTGACCTATGTCTAATAATTTATACTGATCAATAAATCATATTGACCTCATAAAAAACTTTAAGACACAGTTGTGTCCCCAGAGGCGGTGATTTTACCACAGGACTGACGTGTTTCTCTCCTTCCTCCAGTCCATTTCTGTCGCCAACATTGGTACTTATTTTACCAGCTGGTATGTAATGAGGTGTCAGTACAGTGGTGTCTCGGTATTTTATGTTAATGCGCTAGTTCCAATGACTGTGGACATTTCACCTTTCCATGCTGCTGACCGTACATCCTCTACAAGCTGGAGTGAGCAGTTCCCCTGGTGGGTTTTAGTGATGAATGCTAATTAGGGGCTTACTGAGGTGGAACTCTTCTGCTTCTGATGTGGTGAGCAACTGGTGGGGAGAAACGACTGACTTAGTGTTAGGATTTATGAAGGATCCAGATGAGGACACTGAAGACAGAGAAGAGAGACCAATTTTGTTTGCATGCACAATTCCCTGTGTCTGAGAAAGCCAGACACAGGGAAGCCCAATGGTGGGTGCTGCCGGGTGGGTGTGTCCTTGAATATGAGACAAGGACACTATCAGTAAGAGAGTCAAGCATTTATGTGAGCCCAACAAGTGTGCAGTCATTCATGACGTGTTTAGACACGTCATGAATGAACAGTAGGCCGTCTGACCATCTAGTGTTAAAAACAGACCGACTCTGCTGACTCTATGACGGACACACAGACACACATTCACTCAGTCAGACACACAAGCACTGTACTGCTTTCTCTCCATAAGAAAAGCAGCTTTAGGGCGTTTTAACAGCAGGGGGTTAGCTGTCAGGGATTTCAAAACTTCAAAGTGTCACAAAAGGAAAAACTGCATGTGCATAGAGAGACACTTGGAAGTCTGTCCAGCCTACTGGAGAATGTCTAGAAGTTGCACTCCCATCAACCATGGAAGGAAATAGAAAGGTGCCTCCTACCTAAAAAATACCATTTACAACGCCTGTCACCTGGTAAATGTTATTTGGAATGATGTTTTATATCTGCAACATCCTGAGCTCTGATGTCACCCGCAAACACACAAAAATCAGGTGTATGGAGGAATACTTTGCTTTCTGGAAGCCAAAAGAACAGACAGCACATTTATTGATGGAAGTCTGTAAAGATCAACCCAAACAAGTTACACCAAATACACCAGGAATAACAATTAGGCTGATCTTTCCATGATGATAATGATGATGATGATGATGATGATGATGATGATGATGATGATGATGATGATGATGATGATGGATTATTTTTACTGTTTCTGTCAGTTAATTTTGTGACGTACTTTTCGGTTTCCTTAGGCATCCGGTGACAGGCAAAAAAATTCATTCTAAATGTGGAAGTGTTTTCAGTAAGAAAGCAGTGAAAGGCCGGGCTGCACTGAGAGGGAATTTGATTCATGTCATGTTTAATTTCCAAATGCAACCATATTTCACACTGGCCAGACACATGCTGGCAGGATTATGTGGCTCATCAAATCACATACTGAATCAGAAAGTGTTTCTGATGGCATCAGTAAGCCGCCAGATCTCACCAGGAGTTCGATCCAAACTAAACAGACCTAATCACAGACAAAAGAGAAGGACAGCTAATTGCTTAATTTGATTTTAGGCTATGAAAAAAAACAAAAAGCCATTGTAAAGAATCACCATGGTTAACTGAAGACATAATTAAAGCACTAAGCAGCCAAGAAACGAGAATGACACTTGCGTTGAATCGTGTTGAAAAGGCAGAGCAGCACAGACATTACTGTTTATAAGTGGCTCAAAAGAATGAACTCTTTCATGTACCAATTATCATCCATTACCTTTTACAAAGCATTGGACATTTTTGCCATAAGTGATCAGAAAAGCATTCTGCTATAATGAGCTTCACACATGGTGTATCCTTTTGCTTTATATTTCCCCAGTCACCACTTTTCTTGGATAATTTTTCTAACTAATCCATCACAATACGTGACAAGATACCAATGTTAGTGGTCTTGTATAAATACAGGGCAGGACACTACATTAGAAAGCTTCCACTCTCTGCTCTCACCTCTTGTTTCCCCAAATGTCTGTGTAAGCCCAGTTATGTTTTTCAGTTAATTAAACTGTAGCATGGCCACGACTACGACCTCTGTGTAACTATAGAGGCCTAAGAAAGCTTTGAGTTTTTGCTTTGTGTTCTGAGAGAATGTTCAGAAGGCTTTTTAGTGCTGACCACTGGCTACTGAACTTTTGTAATGATGAGACTAAAGAGACAATATTAAATCCGAAAAAGACAGGAATGAAAGTTCACAGCTAACGCCCTGTTTTTTTTTAGTTTTTTATGTAACCTGCTCTGAACTGAACTAATCTTGGTGCCTCCATCCCCAGCTCTTTCTCTTGAACTTGACTCACTGAAAGGCATCAGCACCACTGCTCCACTTCAAGGACACAGTCTACATCTGTACTCAAACTCAACCACTGTGACTCACTTTGTTCTGACCAAAATCCTAATAAACTGAGCACAGTTTTGTGTTTTACAGCTTTGTGAAACATAGCAAACATTGTACAATTACTCCTTTTAGGAACCATTATTGTCATTTGAATAATTATATCAGACCCCTGAAACAAGGCCTCATTATTTTGTTTAATTAGTTGTAAATAGTAGCAAATGTCAAGTTAACTGTGTCTTCAGATCTACCACCTCTGACTGAGCATTACTGATGACAAATACACATGCTTTAAGCCTCCACCATCACTGCTCTAACTGATCTATCTTTGCACAGTGTAACTTGTAACAGTGACAATGATTTAATATACTGTTAGGTGCATTGAAGTATTTCTGTTTCTCATGGTGAATTAATACAACCAATACTCATTTATTTTAAACTAATCAAGTCTACACTCTCAAAAGCAAACCCTACTGAGATGATATTTTGATGGCTATGACCATTTTTATCCACCTGTATGACTCTGTCTCCCTTGAGCCTGCACTACAGTGTCATCCACAGTTCAGTAAACCCCTTTGCATTTGTTCTCTTGTTTGAACTTTCAACCAAACTTAATTATAAATGAGACAATTCTGCAGATTTTCCAACATCATGATCCCGTGGTAACATCCTGTTCTCTTCTCCATCAGAGAATTTACCTGTGCTTAAATAAAATATTGTGGTCCACTTTTTTCCAGTAAGGCAATTTCTATTCTCAGATCATGCATAAATTAGTTTCTCATCATGTCAACACACTTCTGTTACCACAAGGGTGAACCATCAGTAAGTATGATATTTGTGATTAAAACCCATGAAAGCTTTTAATGTGTATTCATGCTGTGTCATCTAGGCTTGTGCGACCATTTCTGATTCATGCTAAACATCCTCTGAGTGCCGTGAAAATAAATAAATACATCTCAAATATATTATTCATATGCTAATATTATATACACTTATACATATCAATTAAATCGAGCCAAAATATATTTAATGTTTAAGACTGCTGACCTGGTGCTGTTTGACTATCTTTTTACCACTATAACAACAGGCCAGCCATTCTTTTCTCTCTCAGTTACTGATATTCTTAAACTCAATTCTGAAGCACAGCTCCATGCTCTCATCCAGCTCTCCATTCATTGACATTCACTTATAAAAAAAAAAACAACAACAAGCTTTTCATATTACACTGTACATAAACTTTTTTTTATGACTCAAACTACTTTAGTGTTAAAGGGGACATATCATTGAAATATCACTTTTGAAGGCTTTTTTAACATATATTTAGGTGTTTGTCTTGCCTCCCGGCCCCCAAAATGTGAGAATTGACAAAATAATCTGTAATGTGCAGGCTCCTTAGATTGAAATCCATGTGGTTTTTCAAGATGTTCCCTCGGTTG
>OMNW01031419.1:0-48092 GCA_900303245.1 Selene dorsalis
CTGTTGACTTTGTTTTTTTTATTTTTTGTTTGTCTTGTTTTTGCTGTCCATATTGTTTATATTCACTAAATTATGTGTGATGTCTGAGTAACCTTAGGTTCTGGGTAAATGTGTTTTTGAATTACTCCAAAAAAAAAGGCAGATTACTTAATAATCCATATAATAATAAGGTGAATGCACTGAAAAAAAAAATAAGTGTAAATATTTGGGTTATTGATGATGGAGCTTTTGTCCAGATTTTCCATTATTTGGAAAGTATCTGTGCTCTCATAAGGGGAATTACTGAGGCTACAGCTTTCTGTCAGCCAGTATATGTGGAGGATTAAAATCTTCCAGGCTGCAATCATTTTATCAGCCGAAAGCTCAGAGTTACAGGCTAATACAAACCCTGGCTAGAAGTAAAATCAAATGGTCTTTGGTGAGGGTGATTCATCATATTAAGCCCTTCATGACAATAGTTTGTTTCATCTCATCCCCCCACAAAGAAAACACTTGACATCTGTGATAGATCATGCTCATCTTGAAGATTTGCAGCCAGGGTAAAAAAAAAAAAGAAAAGTACATTTTGGACTTCAAGGAAAATCACAGAGATAAAGCAATTTGTTGTGACTAAATGCAAACTGGCAAGTAAATGTCTGGTTGTGTGAAATCTTTGAGCACTTATTTTGTCTGTTGATCAGTGGTTTTACAGGAGTTGGCAGATGATCTATGCAGCACTTCTATCAGCCACTTACTTCCCCCTCTTGTTTCTCTTGGAGAATAGAATTGGAAGTTTGAGAATGAGTTCAATTAAAACAAAACAGCTCTTGAGAAGATTTTTAGAAGGGTCCTTTCTGTTTGTCTGACTGCAGTTTCTTTTTTATTGGCCTGACAGTCAAGTCCTTGAGCACTAATCCGTTCTGGGGGAAAAAAAAGTTGCAGAAATCATTCAATTGTTGATTAAAAGCAACTGAATGACCTACGGAAAAATAGAAATATTAACAATCAAGAGAAACTGCAAAAAAGGCAAACAGCCTTCTGCACTAAGATGGCAGCCTCTGACTCAGTGTGCTCAAAACATTTAACAAGTGCCAAGACAGGATGTTGATATCTGGACAGTTTCATGGCAGCAAATGTGTGAGATTGTATCAGGAGGGTGCTGCCATCTGCATGCACGCTCATTCATTATTCAACTACTTTTTCTTTCAATAACACTGAAGGAGGGAAAAACAAGGCACTAGGAAAACATTACTAGTTGTTAATACAGCAGATAATTCAAAAGAATATGATATTTTCAGATGACTCAGTTTAATGTTCCACTTGACTTTTGTGCATTTTTTTTGTCCTCTTTTTCCTGCTGGTTTCTCTCTAAATATCCAGTCTTGCGTCAACAAACTTAGAAGCACTGTGACATAGAATAAGGACAGAGAGAGGTAAAAGATGTCATTATACATGAAATATACTTCTCCTTTTATCAGGGGAGGGACATCATGCAACCTCAGGGCTCAATTCCTCCTGGCAATCTCATCACTAAACATGAGGATGCCACCAGAAAGGAAAAAAAAAAAGAAAAAAGGAAAAAAAGAAACGGCTCTGCTCTATAGCTTCAGCCAATCTATGAAACCCAGTCTGCTCTCTGCTCGCCATGCAATTACACACAACCTGTTGAGTGTTGTCCCGGGAATGTGGTCAGCAAGTCGCTGGAGAATTAATGAAATGCCAAGATGGAGGGAGAGAAATTGCCTGTATAACCTATCCTCAAGGTGCCCTTGTGGTATTTCCAAGAATAAGTCACACAAGATGAGAATATAGCAGGGCTAGTAATACAGTGCAAGAGAAAAGTTGTGCTGCCTTCAACTCATAATCTACTTCTTTTTGTACATCTATGGAAATGAGAGTCATCATAGAGGCTCTTCCTCATTGCCAAAGACACTAGAGCAGTCTCCAAAGGTCACAGGCAGGCATGAAGAGATTTAATTGCGTGCCTTAGAGTCGACCCTTTCATTAAAACAAGTCATTACAGCCTGAAAAGACTCATTTGTTAACCTATTCTTTCCATGACTTCTTGAAGCTGCACTAAAGAGATTTTCTTTTTTTCTAGATTTGTATTAGTCAGGTCAATCAATAGCAGATTATCAGTAAGGCAGAGTTCTTGGCTTTTGTTGTTGTTGTTTTTTAGCAGGTAATGGTGAACTGCATTCATTCTCATACCTGACGAGACTCCCAGTAGAATCTGGATCCCTGGCAGTGACCGTCCCTATGACCGTGTTGATCGGGGAGTTCTCATTCACTTCCAGGAAGTACATGGGTTTGGAGAAAACAGGAGGTTCATCTGAGTCTTCGACAGCAATCTTCACTGTGGCTGTGTCTTTGAAGGGCCCGTTGCTGCTGAGCTCTGAGCGGATGTTGGTGGCCTCGACTTTTAGTGTGAAGGCTCTCTTGCTCTCGTAGTCTAAAGGCTGTGAAGGAGGCAGAGAAAGGAATGATCTAAAACTGTTTCACCGGTGATGTAAGTGCAAGTAATTACAACTTCAAGGCTTTATACTCAGTAACACAGTCACACTTCACAGCATTTTTCTGATAGATGTCCCTATCAAATCAAGGAAACATATGATCAGATCATGAAATGCAATGTATAATTACAGATTAAAAGGGCACTGATCTTCAGTGTGCAGCTACAATTGAGCCTGTTGTTGAAGTAACCTCGACATGGAAAGCAACAAAGTATGAGAGTTGTTCACCAGGCAGGGAGGATCTAATGAATGACACTATCAAGTTCCATTATAGGAAGTGGATCCAGTGCTTTTAGATCCTGACTCATACAAAGGACCACAGGTACGGGAGGAAGCTGGGTGTCTGCTGCTCTGTTTGAAATTATGCTTTTTTCTGACTTTTAAGCCAGTGGACCATTTTAAACCACTCATCATAAAGCAGTTAAACTTACTTTCACCTCAACCAGTTACAAGATTAGAAACAATATAACAATATGAAAGAGGCCAGCCTGTTAGCAAGATGATGGTTTTTTGTGTATTTTTTTTGCAGCACTTTATGGTCTAAGCTAAGTATGCACTTTCTCCACACTACATTTAGTGTGCCTCACAATAGTTTTGTCTTCCACTATATAGCGAACATTTTTTTTTTAACTGACCCTTTGAACAGTGCTGAAAAATGGCCGACTCACTATATAATGGACTGTACAGGCAGCAAGTGGATGTTCTGACCAGGGCCTGTGATTTATTCATTTGATCACTTTTGATCAATCAGTCATAATATTTCTAGTGCAACCTGACAATATTTTCCCGCCTTTATGGGAATGAGAGAACAGAAATACGGTGTCCGTGACAGCAGATTATTTCATAGTACCATCAAAACCAGCTCACATCAAATAAATAAACAGGTGCTTTGTGCAGGACACATCATTGTGTGACTGACATATCTGTTTAATCTCTGTTTCCAATTGCTGTACCATGTTTCTTTTAAAGATGGCTCTTCATTAATATTTAAGAGGAAGAGGAGAGTCACAATTTTACTCCTCCGGCATCTCCGAGGACACCCCAGACTGTCACAATTTCACTCTGAATCACCTCTGGTCACTCTTATAGTACTAGAATAATGGGATCAAGTCACTTCCACGCTCCATAACCAGGATTTATAGGGAAATCAAAACTGGGCCTTGCCGCTTGAGGGGATAGGAGCTGGCTTGGGGAGGAGGCGAAGACTAAGAGGAAGGAGATGAACAAAACGAGAAATGTATTCAGATAGAAAAAAAGAGGACGAGACCAAGAGGAATTGTCCCTGAGGTCAGACGAGGCCAGTGCTGAGAGCTCTGGGGGCAGAAGGGGGACATGTGGGTGGAGGGGTGTCGGGTCCAGCTGCGAGACAGTAGCAGCAGCCGGGGGGACGGGAGAGGCGACCCAGGGCTTTGACTTCCATACTCCTACACTCCTGGCATCAGGACACTAGTAGACAGACCTAAGCCCCTGAAGCCTCTCCAAGCCCCACTCCTCCACAGTCAGAGAAGCTATTTGGAACACTTTCATTATTAACCTCCCCTTCCTCTCCTCCTCCCTCTCCTCCTCACTCCTGACACCCAACCCGCCCTCTGTTTCTTTTCTCTCTCTCGCTCTGATCCTGCCGTCTGTGCTGAGAAAATTCAGAGTGTGGCTGGACCTCAAGCCAATGGATTAATTCAGAGAGCAGTGGAGAGTAAGAGACTATAAGGTTGTGGCTGGATAGTCTAAACCATTATATGGAGGTGGTGAGAGGAGGAAGGCATAGGTTTTAATATTAATTATTATTATTTGAAATGAGTTTTTTTTTTTGTGCGGCTGGCTGATGCCCAGCAGAGGTCTTCCTATCTGGTAATTCTCTGTTTTTTTCTTTCTTTCTTTCTTTCTTTCTTGCGAGTATTTTCATTTTTTTGCCATTCATTTGTGTCATTGATATGAACCTACACTGGATACTGTGAAAAATGGAAGTGATTTTTGTCAAAATTAAAGCTGCATCAGCCAAGGAAAATTAAAGCTGAAAAGCTGGAACATTAAAGCTGCTATTTGTTTCTATTTTGCCATTTAGCAGAACAACCTGTAAACACAACATTCAATCTTTGTTTTTAGCCCTGTTTTGTTGTATTCAGCTGTTAAAAGGACGGTTGTGGGCTGTAAAACCAAAACCAAGGGCAAAAAGGATGTTGAAACAATCCATATCTGAGTCAGGTGATAAATCCCTGTAGGTTGATCCCTTTAAATGACCAATTTTCAAATTGCATCATAATAACCTGATCTATTGTCAATATAAAAATGTTGAATAATGCAGCCTGAGGCTGAAGAATATTTCCTTGTGAGATGTGTTTCAGCTAATGTAGCAAATTGCTCGACATTGAATGCATCCAAAGAAGGCTTACATTATTTTGCTTCTCCCTTATCAAAATATTTCAGTGTCATTCCCATTTGATAGCATTGAGAACAAGTCATTGTATTTGTTCCCAGTGTCCTAACAAAGATCTGAAAAGGAAGGGGGTGGAGGCTGGCATATTCAATTAAACCAAATCCACTTAAATGGTTTAAGGAAAACATGGCAGTAAATAGCTCTTTTGATCAGCTAAGTAGAGTTTAATTTAAATTATTTTCGGTATCAATTACAAAATCAAATAAAGCATCTATGTAAGCCACTCTGTTAAATACTTTACGTTATCCTGGCCTTGGAATCAGGATTCAAGTCATTTTTTGACCCATTCAAATTATTAATTCAATAAACACACAGAGAGCTTTGAATGAGTAATCCAGAGAGAGCCACTTTGATTTTTATTAGTATGCATAGTGATACTGTTGTACAACTAGTGTTGATTATTCAAGAGTTTCACAAGGGTAAAAAAGCGATTGAGCTACTGCATGTAGCAGGTTTGGGGGAGTTACAGTTGCATATCTGGCTTACATTCTTCTGTGATGCTGGTAAACTACATGGCTTAGGAGAAAGAGGTTAAATTTCTCAACAGTGGCAGCAACAAACCCGTTCTTGTTTCTCCTGAGTAAACACCCCCTGCCACCGTGTCCCACACCACAACCCTGCTGTGCTGATTCTTCGGTCTCTCTCAAGCGTTAGCATCAAATCAGTATGTACACAGGCCATTTAGAGACTTCAAAGTTCAGCGTTGGCTGCAGGGGTGAAAGCTCAGCATCCCACTAACATCCCTCGACAGGCCTGGGGGCTGACAGATAAAAAGCTTAAAACCCAAACAGCAAAGAATCTCTGCCCTGGTTTGTGCCTCTCCAGCCTCAGTTAGATCAATAATATGTTTTAACCTTGCCGCAAAGGATCTTTAATAATTTGAATTCCGCATTAGATGGCAGTTTATAGACCCGTACAGCTGTTGACAGTGACAGGGTGTGTTGAAGAAAGAGCCATGCTCACTCTGAATCTTTTCTTCTGTTGCCCCGGCTGGAGGATAACACTGGTGGCGGATATAGAACAAAAAAAAAGTGACGGCATAACAATTGCTTCTTTTAACTCACCCAAACTTGAGACCCTGCTGCCTGCAGGGATACAAAAAGAAAACACTCAAGTGTGCAAATGCCTTGCTACTCTCCCAACACATTATCGTCTATCTCACTTTAGCGATGTAGGCAACAGACTCAGGCCAGAGAGAGAAAACCGAGGAGACATGGGGAGGCTCTCTGCGGGACACAGAAGTGGAGGTTGCCTAAAAGTCTAACACATTTGACATTTGCTTTGTCAACACTAAGAGATTTTATGACTTTGTGTCGAGTTTGTTCTCCAGCACTGATGTTTTCTTTAGTGGCAGTGGAGTGTAGTCTCGCCAGACTGCCTTTGCTCGTATACATGCCACCTCCCACACAGTTCATTGTTCACACTTTGACAAAGTCACACCACATGTCCTTGGGGTAATGTCATTTTACATCACAACACAATGGCATTCCATGTTTGAGTGATGTATAGCTGTTCTCTCCAGATACTGAACCAACCATGACTCAAGACTTGAGAAGGCCCATCCATCAATCATGTGTATGATTCAATATGCAAACATCCCCTACTAGGCAGAGCTTCTATAGACTTAGGATACAGAATACATACATATATAAATAACATGTTCTTTGGCATCTTTGATACCATGTGCTCAAATCACAATTTGATTTTCCACAGATGTCCTTGAAACGTACCTTTGTCTCAACTTGCAGGTCGCAGTGTTATTAAAATGCATTGTGGTTTTCAAATGTAAATTTCAGCATTGAGCCAAACATAGGTTTGTATGCAATAAATGTCTCCAGGCAGCAGATGACGTTCAGGTTAAAACTTCTGCAGCTTAAATCCAGGCAGAAACATTCAAGTTTCATACTGTACTGCAAGCATAGAGACTCATCACAATGAGTGAAACTGTGCGAAGATGACTGAGAGCTAACATGTCTTAGTCTCTCGAAATTACTTGATGAAAACAATGCTGCTAATTCAATATAGTGCTTCACCAACAACACATTGCACCATGTCATTACGTGCTAATGTGTTCGCTTCAAGGTGAAACAAAATCAGGTTTTATGACAGGAATGTGGCTTCTTTGCCTCGGGACCACACACCTTGAAATATCTAGATGAACAAATTTAATGTGCATTGTCTTTTCTTCTCGAAACAAATACTGCCAATGTGCCCTTGAGTGAGGCAGTTACCCAGCAACTGCTCTGAGGAAGTTGCTTGGCTGAGCGCAGTGGTGGAAAACTGCATCTCTCACGTGTGGATGTGAAGAAAAAGTTGAGTCTGTCTGCTCTTATGAGGATCATGATGTGGGTGTCAGCAAATCAGAATTTAACCAACATTAAAATGAGAGCTGAAGACATTTACAATAAGTAGTGATTCAGTATAAACTGTATCTCAACAGACTGTAATGTGAAAATAAGTATATAATGTTTGAAAAAAAATAATTCAAACTTCTTATTTGTCTAGTATCAACACCTGCTAAAATATTCATCCTTAACTTCAAGCAAACAACATCTGAATATAATGTTTTTCTTGGCCATATATGTTTTTTGAATTCATAAAAAAAAAGAAAAAATAGGTTTTAGTAATATACACAGAAAAACAAATGCTCCTTTAGCTCCTGAGCTACACGGCTCCTGGCGTATAAATATTTAATGCTACACTTTTGAGTGTAGCATGCCTGAATGGTAAGGAACAGAAGTGGTATAGAAAACACTGAGCGATCTGTCCCCATGTTAGCATGCTGTCTAGCATGACAATCATGATTTTCTTTAATGGAGTATTTGCTCATGTCTTCGAGTAATTACCTGTAGCAGCTTCACATAGCTGCTACCTTTCCAGCCAAGATCAGAAGCTGCACCTTGTAGGCCCTGCAACTCATGGCCTGGGTGTGTTTGACAGTCAGTCAGTCAGTCAGTGACTCACAAAGAAAGAAAGCATTAAGGAGCGACTTCAGCCCTTTCCAGTGGAGTTTCTAAATCTTACCTTCTTCAGTCGGAGAATCCCCTCCTGCGTCTGTGCGTCTGTGAACATCTCAAATATGCCTTGATCGTCTCCGTCGATGATGCTGTATGTGGACTTGGCGTTCTCACCGATGTCTCTGTCATTTGCTTTCACCTTGCCGCCTGTTTTCCCTAATGGCAGGTCTTCAGGTATTACAAACTCATACAGACCTGTGGAGGACGAGACATAACTCTCAAATGTTGATCAAATTAAAGAAAATTGTGGAAGCATATTAGAGCTCTGTATCATCATTAGGCACAGCAGCAGCTAGAGAGGAATTAGCTTCTGAGGAGCTTGTTTGATGAAATTTAGAAGATAACATTTATTTTTCCCAATTATGACCAATCAAACAAATACTCATTTAGAGCAGAAGTAATTTGCCTCTCGTCATAATTCGATTGAAGGACATGAAGTTACTCACTTTTAGAAAACTTTGGCGGATTGTCGTTTATGTCTGTGAGTGTGACGGTGACTGTTGTCGTTCCAGACAAGCCACCCATGTGTCCTCCCATGTCCTTAGCCTGAATGACCACCAGGTACTCCTCTCTCATCTCCCGATCCATCCCATGGAGAGCAATTTTTATGGTCGCTGGAGGTGGAAACAGTTCATAGCACATTAATGCAATTATAAACATGACTGATATACTCTGCATATCTTTTTAATGATGCTCATGAGGCTATGCACAGGCAAGCACGAGAAAAAAAAAACTACAGTCATACAGTAACCTTCATGCCCACCTTACACTCAGGTTATTATTTCAGACCATGACTTTACAAACCAATGGCTCCATACCAAGCAGGGTAGAAGAATTTCTCGCAAGTTTATTCTCTGAAAAAGCAAATCTCTGTGAGAAAGGTGGCCATGACTGAGCCAGCTCCAGCGCTGAGAATCAGCTGTGTTTGTTTTCAAATGCGTTGTTTCGCTGTCTGCAGTCATTTGTATTCTGATTGAGTGTGAATTATGCTGTCTGTCTTGTATAATCTTGAATATTGTATGCAGAATGGACCTTATTGACTCTGCCACAGCGCTGAATATAAAAAGGGCTCAGCACCGGCATATACGGATAATCCACTCAGGAAACAGAGGCCCGCAGGATCATCAAATGAATATAAAACCCCTCATAAAAGCCAGGCTTTGGCATGACACCCTGCCTCGGTCCTGAGCTGCCACAGACAATGAGAATATGCCTGGCTATGATGAAAACCATGGGAGGGGTTAGGATGTAGTCTGTGCCTCTGTTTTCTATTCTTGAGATAGGTACTCCTAAGAGATGCAGCAACAACATGTTCAGGGTCAGTTTTTGCTTTTGGAGGTCACATGTCAACACTGATGATCTAACAACTCGACGATGTGAAGGACAAGAGTTGAATATAAAAAAATAATTACCTCATCAACAAGACTGTTTTGGGAACGAGTTTTAACCTTGTTCAGAAAACTTAAATTGTAAAGTACAAGCAGTTTTTTTTGTTTGTTTGTTTTTACTATTGTTAAATTTGCATTCTTTTATCCTCCAGCATTTCATGTTGCTGTTGCCAGCATTTTCAATATACCTCCATGCATCATTCACATCTGCACAGAAATCCCCAAATAAGCAACTTTCTTACAAAACAATGGGACAGCAAATCACTTTGGACCAGTCTGTGACGCTAGTGCCAGAAACCACAACTCCCACACCAAAGACCATAAGTTCACTTGCACATATATTATTTTGCAGCTTGAAATTCATTCACTCTACACTTTCCCTGCTATTCGTTCAAAGTTTTGGTATCCATGAGGAGAGATATTTGTTTCTCTCAGGCTTCTCTCCGGAGCTGCAGTGCCAACAGGTCATTGATCCAGTCAGCTCAGAGCCTCTGTTTTGTGACATCACAAACTTACCTAAGTCCTGGCTGCTTGTTACGAGGCTTGGTTTCGATACCATCACAGTATTAATGTAGAACCTAGATCTTTTTTTTTTAATAGGGGACCTTTAAGTCTTTGTGGTGATCAATACAACACAAAAGGATGAAAAACTGTGTCCATCGAAATTAACAGAGGAATGTAGTGACTATATAGTCCTACAGAGACACTGTCCTTGCTTTGTTCCATCTGCACACCTCAGCAGAAATCCAGACTCACCAGACCAGGCTATGTTTTTCCGGTCTTCAGCTGTCCACTTTTGGTGAGTCTGTGCCCACAGCATCCCAAGATTTCTGTTCTTGGCTGACAGGAGTGGAACCTGACTTGGTCTCCTGCTGTTGTAGCGCATCCGCCTCAAGGTTGGATGTGTTGTGCATTCTGAGTGGTTATCTGAGTTACAGTAGCCTTTCTGTCAGCTCAAACCAGTCCGGCCATTCTCCCCTGACCTCTCTCATCAACACAGCCTTTCTGCCCACAGAACTGCTGCTCAGTGGATGTTTTTGCTTTTTCACACCATTCTGAGTTAAAAAAAGAAAAGAAAAGAAAAACTCCAGAGACTGTTGTGTGTGAAAATCCCAAGAGATCATCAGTTTCAGAAATTCTCTGTCTCGCCTGCCACCAACAATCATGCCACTGTCAAAGTCACTGAGATCACAGTTTTTCCCCAATTCTGATGTGAACTTAAAGTGAAGATCCTGAGCTGTGGCTGCAGGATTTTATACATTGCATTGCTGCCACATGCCAGATACCATCTTACACATCAGCACAAAAGTCTAAATGCTACAGTAGTTTAACATGTCACAGTTAAATCTGTGCTATTTTGAAAAGTACCTAACCCCTTATTTCTAAATTTTATTGAAAATATAATCATCTTAAAATGCAACAGTCCATCTCTGATTTTATTGCTGTTTACACAGACTATTCCATATGACTGGCCATCAGGACCACAAGTGGGCTGCTACATTAGTGGGCGGGTGAGAAAGTCAGAGACACCAGCAATATGAGATGAGGTAGTTGACTTGCTGCATTACATCACCATTGCAATAACTGCCATGTAAGGAAATAAGAGGGGTTTCTGCCCACTGAGACACCTAAGGGCTTTTTTTGAAATGGCTACAGGAAGGGTTGAGTGTTTTAACGTATGATGCGGCAACTTTAATGGTAGTAACACAAGAAAAAGTAGACGCTGGAATGATCGATTATTAAACAGAGGTAATCAGAAATTACCCTGAGCAGCTGAGGTAAGTAAAAGTCCTGGTAACAATGGTATAAAATACAGAACTGGCTATAGATATGCAGCGATGACATGATAGAAAGTGCTTACAGTACAGACACAGTGCATTTTTCACAAGACCTTGTAAATATAGATGGGATACATTTCTGGAGGTGAGTGTGCATCAGAGCATCAGAACAAGAAATTATTGGCATTTTAACCATGAACTCACCCAGTTAGATAAAGGACATTTATATAGCTCTCCGTCTTACTCTGTCTGCTAATAAGAGTGAAAAAAACATTTATGGGTGTTTTCTTGGTGTATATAAGCATTAGTTATACACTATATGTTTTGTTATGTCACCAGGTTGAGCAGTAAAAAAAGAAGGGTGTGATTTAAGAGTGAGCTCTGATTGGCATCAGTGAGGTAAACCTACCTTGCTTTCAGTCACACAAACAAACAGATCCATAAATAAAAACAGCAACACCCATTTGGAGTCTCTCTTGCTCATACACAAACACAAACACGCACACACACACACACGCACACACTCAAACATACTTCAGTTATCCTGCTAGGAGCAACACTCTCATCTCTGTTGATCATCGTTAATTATTCAAATTAATTCCTAATCACTGAAAAGGGAGGATAGACAAACACTCATTTCCATAGATATTTGCCACAACTTTTTTTTCTTTTTTTTTCTTCACCGACCATTAACCAAGTGATGAATTGGGGCATGATGTTTATTTATTTAGTGAATGCTTTTCATTTCCAGTGTGGTGTTATAAGTGTCAAATGCATTCTAATGGTTGTTTTCCTCTTACCTTTTATTTTTCATTAACATTCATTAAAACATCTGGCTCACTTGAATGAGCCATCTGCGTGTGCTCCCGCAGTCGCACAGAGCATGAATGCTAATCCTTAAACTGTCCGTTCAGTGCATTTTCTATGGCCACGCTACGGCTGCTGATTCCTCGAACGTCAGGATGCCTATAGCAGCGAGGATGAGCCCAAATTTCTATGTGCTGAAGCGAGCATTCATCCTAATTATGCACATAAATTTTGAACCTGCCTTTCTTTCGGCTTGTTTATTGTGTGCTGTTTTCCAAAATTGTGAGTCGTCGATTTCCATCTCATTTCTTATTAATGTAATTTCACCATTATTTAATCATATTGCTTACAGACACATGTTAAAAAGTCAGCTGAAAAAGCAATTAAAGATCCAATCTGGAATCTGTTTTGAGATAAGTTTATGCATCATGACGCTGCTGAAGAGTTTGCCTTGTGAAAGGAAGATGCAATTATTATCATTATTATTATTATCATCATCGTTATTTTGAATTCATAACCCAGTGATGTTACACGGAAGCATACAAGTACTGGCCCATTTAGCATTTAGGACGACCAATCAGCTGATGGAAAATGTGCAACTCAGTGATGCAAAGCCCCATTTATATAAATCATCTGATAATTTTGTAGTTTTAATAATGAATTCCATGCGACCCTTTGTTGAATCATGGTAATATTGAGTACATCGCAATCAAATGCAGGGCTGTGGCATTCAAACCATCAGATGACCTGGTTAAACCAGGACAAATACAACACAGAAACATTTGTGTTTGTCTCAGTGTATTCTGGTAATGGAGGCATACTTTTGTCCCCAGGCACCTACATATGTAGCCCACACTTTACGCTGGGAGAGCTCCATGTGCATCAGTACTAACTCAGTGCCCTCCTGGTTGACTGTGAGAGCTGAGGTGATTTTATTATGTAGATTCCAATCACCCATTGGTAATATTGTGTGTGTATATGATGCTTTTCATTTGTGGTGTCATTAACCGTTGTCTGATGAAGCCTGACGAAGCCTGTCGAAGATCTCTGTGAGATGTTATGTTATTACATTTATTGGAAGCCATTGTGTATGGGGTCTTATTTCCATTTCCCTCAGCCTATCAGCTGTTTTGTTCTTATTCAACATATTTCACAACATTTTTCTTCCACCAAATGGCTGTACTAGTTCACATTTTAATTAAAGCTATACACTCCTCAATTTAGCTATGAAGGCACTGGTAACGTGTTTTTTTTTTTTCTTCACCTCAGTGTGGTGTTTGTGTTTTGAAACATAAGCGAGTGTGCAGCTGCAGAAGGAAAGGGAGCGAACCTGGGAGCCAGACTGAACAGCAGCCTCATGCAGCGATAATCCACAAGCATTTCAAAAAACAGATGGGCTGAGTTACCTGCAGTCTTGTCGTTGTTACACAACTTTTTTAAAGCTATAACCAACATGGTCAGCTCCCTTTTAGCACGCATTTGGTAATGCTGTCCCTTCTGGGCTTGCTTAAAAAGGGGTGAGGTTATATAACGGCATCGATGTACACAGTACATAGTTACACACATTAACAGATCTGTGTGCTGTGTGTTTGTCTGATATTTGTTTTTTTTAACTGTTTACTGTCTTTTTTTTCCTTTCAGGAACTATATGAAGTTTAAACATAATTTACCACAACAGAGTGAGATTTCCTCAGGTGGGCCAGCAGGTGTGGAAGCTGTTGCATCTTCACCTGCTGAAATCTGAGCAACTTGTATCACCTGCAGGCGGTGCATATGCATATTAAAAAGCCTCCCTCTCACTCACTGCTGTCATCTCATTCTCTCTCTCTCTCTCTCTCTCTCTCCCTTTTCATTGAAATCTACAGTATTGGCAACACAGACACAGAGACTTACACTGCCAAAACTCAGACAACATTGGAAATCAGAAGAAACTAATGTGAATCTAATGTTAATAAATTTTAATGAACTTGTTGGTTAAATCTCATAAAAGATGCTGCAGGTATGGGAAGATCCTCCATCCTAAATGCCCGCATGGAGGAATTTCTGTTGATAAACAACTGAGTGTTCATGTATATTCATGTAATCAGGATGTAGATGTCTTGTTGATATTTAGGTGTCACAGTTTACCAAGTAGCCAAAGCCTGATTTCCTCTGAGAGCCATCTCCTAGAAATAATGCTTTGCCAATTATGGTGTGATTACAACTTAATTGTCTGGATTGTATTTAGAGTCAACATCATTTTTAAATGAATGACACCACTGCGTTTATTACTTGAATCAGTGTCACTAAAAGGTGGTTGTGATTCCAGTGTCACACCTGAGCCCGAGCTCACCAGGAAAAGATCATAACTTTGATGAACTGTGAGTAAACCTTTTCTGTATGAACCCAGACTTTAATTTGCAGTGCTACCAGTGCCTATTGTACTAAAAGATTGGATATTCTAATGAAAAAAATGCATTGTTTTTTTTGACATTTAACTAATATGTTTAACTTGTTTTTGTTTGTTTTTTGGGGGGAGAAGGGTCATTTTTTTCCAAAAATATTATTTTAGAAACAATGAGGTTTCTGGCACAACTCCACCCCTGCACGGAGAAATGAAAAAGTCTGGAGAGGTCAAATCTTCAGCAACACTTATTAAGGGAAGAATTTCATTATTAGATCAATGAGCCTGACGAAGGCCACAAGCCTCAAAAAATGTTAATGAAAATCATTTCCTTCCTCTTATTAGAAAACCTAATCCAGTCAGCGTTGTGATGTTGAGAACATGGCTTGGCTGCTGCCTTTGTAATGTTTCCCTGTCAACAATGGTGTTATTGTTTGTTTTTCTTCTTATCTGCTGCTACCTGCTCATTTGCACTATTGCATGTCGTACATCTTGTCTGGTTTTAATGGTGTTGTGTGTTATGCAGATTATATTTATATTTACTGTACTTGGAGAAGCCAAAGATAATTTTCCACTGAGGTAGATGACAAAGTTAATCAAACTAAATCAAATTAAATCAAATTATGTTTTCTGCAGAACATACTGTGTGTGTGTCTTCTTATTTGCTTTTCTTTTAGAAAAAATGGACAGCTAGAAAACATTTGAATGGCAGTGTCGCTGCTGCTACATAGCTAATGCTGTTGTTGTCTGATATAGAGTTGGTGATAGATTTTCAAGACATGTAATCTTTTTTAAACGTTGCCAAACCTATCTCAAAACTACATAATTATCCAGAGTACACTACTCACTTATAGCCAAATACAGTGTGCACACCCAGCTGTTTTCCTGGGGTCTGATACACAGCTGGCTCCTGAAAGCTTTAAAGAAGGCATCACAGTTTAGGTTGGATGTAGACACATTAAGTTAAGGCCTTTCTAAGGTAAGGTTAGTGTCGTTTGGATGTACTTACACAAAGGATTGGTCAAACGCTGATAGCCTGCTATTTGACCTGAGGTGACTTTGTAAGCTCATTTATCTAAGTCAAAGGCAGTAATGAAAAAGGACAAAGTTTAAATACTAAAAGGTTCTGGCCTAATGTTCCTGGTCTTGTCTAGAAGAAAGAAACCATTGAAATAATCCTGAGATGTAATCGCTGTCTTACTGTAAAGCCTATTTCTTTCCTTTTCGTCCCATTATGGGCGTGGCGTTAATTCATTACATTTTGTATTACATTATGCTCTCCATTGGTTAGAAACAGACAAAGGATTTGCACACTGTATTAATAGCTCCCATTAAATTTAATGAAGCAACGTTTCGATCTCACACGGATCTTCTTCAGGCTTTGTCAGGCAAACAATGAGTAACAGCACAAAGAGCTCCGTTGTTAGGCCGCCCTATAGAGGTGTCATCCTCTGTGTCTATTTTTTCAAGTCATGGAGATTATATTGGTTGTGTCTATTCTTGTTTCTTTTTTGACATGTCATGTCCTCTGTCTTCAATTTTAGCGAGAAACAACAAGTAGACAACCACTGTACATACCTGAGTTAGGGTCAACGGAAAAATATGGTTGTCCCTCCAGTATACTGTAGACCAGCTTGGCGCTGTTCCCATACACTGGATCATCAGCATCTGTAGCTGTTACCCGGGTAACTGGGGTACCTGTGGGGCAGACAGAGAGAGCTATGAGTTTTAACTCTAAAAGGAATCAGTTCTACATTGCTGTGAAGCAAGGAACCAATCAGGATAGCAGGCTACCATGTGTGATTCAAAAAGTCCTGTCTCATCTGTGTCAGACTTGCATTAAGATGCACTGCCCCCCCTAATATATCTAAGTAATATTTGAATTGGTATGGCTTGTTTCACAATGAAAACTTGCCTAGAAAATTCAGAGTGATATTTTATTCTAAATTTAATGCAATAATAACTTTCACAATATCCACCAAATTTTACATTATAAATTATGACAAATTGTGCATCACAAAGATTAAAGCCATTCTATTATTTATTTATGTTTCTTTTTTTAAATAAAAGTTTCTTTACTGATTATGCAGACACAGTCACCACCACACATTGGTAGAAGCCCATAGGTGATGATCAAGCAGGATTTCTTCTGTATATTTTATTCTTTAGGGAAATCCTGCTGACACAACCTTTAAAGCATATAACAATAAACCTGAGCACTGATGGAAAATACTTCTGTAAAGATTTAAAAGTTTGGCAGATGAAGTCATATCTAACACCACTATTCCTTTAACACAAGCACAATCAGCCGTTACCTTCACCTTTTCAGTAACAGAGATTAAATGCTTCATTGAAGGTTTGTGGGCAATGTATGCAGGTACCTTCATCAATACACCGACTCTGCCAAATGCTCAAGGCAAATCAGAAAATAGTGAATTGAATGTGAATTCAATCCACCACTGACAGCTCCATTATGTGTTGCTAAGAAAAAAGACTGAATACAAAGTGACTATTAACGCAATTAAACGTTGAAATTACAGTGACCCTGCTCCTCATCAGTCTCCGTGTGAGGGAGTGGTTGTGTCAGAGAGGGAGTGGGGGAAAGAGGAAGAAGAGGGAAGGCGCTGACGTGCTGACAGCAAGCAGCGCACTAGCAGGAAGCTACAGATGGTATGGTAATGGTTTCTGTGAAAGATGTTTGGAGGTGTTCTGACAACAGAGGGAGATGTCCCCCAGTCGAAGCCTGTCCACTGTAGACAAAAAAGGATTGTAGTAAAGAGCTGGGCCAAGTGTGAGTTTTGGCTCTGATGCTGTGATTCACGGGTCTTGAATTAAAACATTTTTTTTAAATTCAGTGCCAGATGTGATGGAAACATATCTGAAACTCCCTGCAAAGATTCGCCGCACATCTGTATTCTGCTGTCGTTCTGAAACAACCCCCAACTGACATGCCGACCAGTGTGATGCGCAGCGATAATTTAAGATACACCATCTTCAAAACAAATCAAAAAACAAAACATTTCCACCACAGCAAAAGAGAACTGGCCTTTCATAATCAAAAATTCAGCAAAGATGTTTTTTTCAGATCCACATGCCACCGTTTCTGAACTCAACTCCCTCTTTATGCCGTCAGCTACACGTTAGAAAAACGTGTCCGCCATTGATTAATAGTCGCTGCTGTGTCTGTGGTCCTGCAAACAGCAAAACAAAGCGAATGCCACCTTTACACTCTAACTGGAGTAGGAGTTCCACTGTTGCAACCCAATTATTTCACAGTGAGAGAGCGTCAAGTGGTCCTCTGAGACAAAGGTGTTCTAGTAATTCATAGTCTTATCATGACCTATGCTGTTGTGTTGTCAAAGCTTACCTTGTAAATTTCCCCCTGCTTGTTATACGCTGTGCCTTTTACAGTGTTTAGATCACCACAGATCAATGGGCTGCTTTTTTTTCTGTTTCCACTGTGCCTCAACAAAAAAAGAGCACATTATAACTGGATGTCAGCTGCTGATACACTTGGAATTCTCTCTGCTTAGATCAGCTACTCTCAGTTTACGTGGAATAATAACAAATTAAATAAAAAAATCCAGTCACTTCACGGTGTGTATTGATATTGCATAATTGCATTGACTGTTGTCACAACACAATGCCTCATTATAAGACTTTAACCACATCTGCTTTTCAGTTATACCTAAAAACCTGGCAGCATGTGCAAATTTCCCCAAACGTGTTAGATAAGTAAATAAAATATCAAACAAATTGGTTGATATAACGTAAGGAAACATAATTATTTGAATTATATTTCACAGATGTGTGCAATAATCCAAATTGGTGCACTCATGCAGTAATGCTGGGAAGCAAATTATATCCTGTGAGCCATAGGTGTTTGCCAATTGTCAAATGAATGAAATGAAAGACAGCTAAGGAAATTGCACCTCTTTTTTCCCAGAGATACAGAGCCTTATCTGCCTTAAAGTTAAATTACTACCACTACAGAAGTAGAAGGCAGCCATCTACACATCCCTAATTATGAAAAGCACCTTCGTACTTCTAAAAGGTGTCTGACTATTGCAAACAGGCTTTATAAATTCAGTTACACTATGGATTGAAGCGGGGGTAGTAGAGGGTAGGAAAAAATCTTCATAAAAACAGTGGAACTGGTGAAGCATGAAATAGCTCCCTCTTTCTTTCCCTCCCACAGGGGTAAAATGCTCCTCACCACCCCTGATAAAAAAATGAAGGATTAGGAAAGCCAGTGTTTTGGTCCTATTTCAAATCACTGCAGATTAGTTCATCCTTCCCCTTGATAATGCGCAGAAATTTCGGGGACACTGCAGAGATGGATGCAGCTGTAGGCCACGCGATGGGCACAGAAACTCAATTGTAGGAGGGACATTGTCTCTGGCTTTTATTTGAAGCCTGTAGCATTGTGGCAATTACAATTATAGCAACACAACACCTTTAAACTTCCGGGGATGAAAGAGCTGAATGGTTGCTAAAAACAAAAGCAGGGCGGAGAGGAATTAGCTATGTAAAAAACCTACAATGGAAACTGTTAACATGAGATGCATGCGCAGGCCTGTGTGCTCCACTGCTTTGGCAGCGTTTCTGTACTTAAAATGTGTTATTTACTGTACACACGATTCTTGGTCAAACCTGTTCGAGATGTGGAAGTAGGTGGTATCATGCTATTTCTGGTCTAAATGGATTTGTCTCGGGCTTCTCCTGCTGTCTAGCAGATGCTCAGACACTGAGAGATTGCATGTAACCTTCTCTTGGGAAAGAAAATCTCCCTCTGTTGGTTTGGGCAGTAACCCACAGGGTGACACACATTAAGCATGTACGAAAATACAGCCCTGAATTCACGGTTGTTTTCCCACACCAAGCGTAATCTCATTAATCACGTCGTCAAGTTGACAGGATTTAATATCATGCCAATAATTTCAACACACATCATTTCAAAATTGTGCCATTACTGTATGTGAGGCATTCACATCAACTTTATAGTTGTCCCCCCCTGGATGAAGGGTTAGTTTTTCTTGAATGGGCCCTGAAATAAAGACATGGAGGTCTAGCCTTCCATTTTACCAACCGATACAAATAATAGGGCACACACTTCCTATTTACTCTGTACGCTGGCTCAGTGATAGGAAATCAATAGGAATCTCCTGTTGAACCAGGCAGAGGATAAATTAGGGAATGCAGCCTGATGTGACAATGGCAGTGGAAGGACATTGCAACTAATTTTGATAGTCTGTTTCTATAGAAGAATTGCAAAGATAATCAAATAGTGGAAGGTCATGAAGATGTCAGTTTGAACAATCACAGAAAAAGAAATTAATTTGAAAATTGAACACTTTTCTACAGCTTGAGCTACTATTTGGGCTTTTTCTGGACTTGCCTGAACTTTACTTTTTTGTAAAAACTGAAAAAACTGGATCACATGAAACATCATATTACAGTTGAAAAATATTCAGCAAATATGTGGCTCACATTATGAGATACTCCGCAAAATGCAAAACACAGCATTGCACAAAACTATTACCGAGTATTCATTATATTTGCATGCACACAGGTTCTATTTTCCAGTTGATCTAATAAGAACATGAGCTACTTTTTTATTTTTGATCCCAATTGCTCAGAATACACCCTTCGCAGCAACTCAGCCAACCACACCACAGGGAAGCACTCTCAGCTCAAGTACCATCATACCTATAATCACTCAAAAGAATGTGTCATTACAGTTCATTTACTTTTGCTGGAATGCTAGATTCTCCACAATATCCCTACGTCCAACAAGCGTGGCAGCTGTGTAACATCCCAGCTCTGCTCAGCTCGGACCAGCTCAGAGGCGTGAAGGGTAGAAGACAGGGGGCATTCATATGTATGCAGGCACTGAGCCATAGAGAAGGGATATCACTGAGGCATGGGGAGAGCTGTGGGCTGCATGAAGCATGGGGCTAACAGTGCCCTGCTGTGAGCCCTACCCGGGTAAAACAATACTGTTTATGTCTGACTGGCTTTAAACTGCAGGGGATGAGAGAGAGAGAGATGGAGAAACACAGGGAGAGAGGGACAGAGCGGCAGACGTGTGCCTAACAGTACAGAATAGTGAATATTTTTACTCCTGCTGTAGGCCTATACACACACACACACACACACACACACACACATATATATATATATATATATATGTGTGTGTGTGTGTGTGTGTGCACAAAGCACATAGTTTTCTTAGAAGGAAAACAAAGAAAAGAAGAGGAGCACACCACTACAGCTTTTGGTCAACACTGAGCAGCTATAAAATCACAAAATGTTGTTCAGGAGAACTGAACAGACGCGAGTGTTTTTTTTTTTTTTTAGGTTTGTGTTGTTGTTGTTGTTCGATCATTTCTGAGAAAAGTCGATTTTGAAATTTATTGACGTAAATTGTCACCTTGTTAGCTACAAGCTGCTTAATGTTTTATTACAGACAATCCAAGCAGGTTAAAGCTAAAAAACTAGTGCCAGCATGTCAACACTGGCTGTTTAGCTGCATTAGCCTCATCAGCAGAGCTGTCTAACAAGCTAGCAGAGGGGTTTTCAGGGCTGTATTGCAGTTAAAGCAGCTCATTCATTCATTCATTCATTCATTCAATTTGATTATAAATGGATCACATCCAACTTTTCTGGTCACTATTTTCATTTCCAGCTAGCAACTGCGAGGATTAGCTTAAAAAATGGTTGACAGTGTCCTCACGCAAACAATTGAGCATTTAGAAGCTAAAGGTATTAGACTGAGGCCTACAATCACTGTAAGTGGAAAAAACAACTGTAAATGCTACCAGTACTGCTGCATGCCCGCTGTTTTCTGGAGGTTTTTCTAGATTTGCCATTTCAATTCATGTAATAATATTCAGAGTTTTTTGCGCTTCCCCAGGTTCACGCAGGCTTAAAAGGAAAACACACAGCAACAAGCTATAAACCAAAAACTGACCTTTCATTCAAAGAGCTATTTCATATTCTTACAAACTTCTTTTTAACAATGCATCGATCAATCCCACCTCCCCATAATTTGTTCGCAAAAGGTCACATTAAGGTGGGCTGTCATTGCCAGAACAAAAACAAGAAAAAAAAATAGCTTGACACCAAACAACCATGAGATCTTTGTTTATTTGTTCAGTGCTAAAAACCAATCAATTATAATGTAATACCTGTGTCAACCATGATGTTTTGTGGTGGCAACATATTTTGCACATCACATATTTTTACTTACACAGAGTAGGGTTTTCTATGTGTCTATTTCATCCAAGTGATGCTTCGCTAGCCCTATGTCAAATATTCCTTCACTTCGTTTCAGGTTGCTTACAGTGTCTGTATTACATAAGCTGTTAAATCTCTCCCTGGCATCATAATGTTTGCACTTAGGTAAGTTTGTGACATTGTGTCTTCACAGTTAATTACTTTTTTCCCACTTGCAGTCAGTGATAATTTGATTACTGTTCATAATTAGACTTCTTGATTGTGGAGTGACATGATTAAATGTGAAAAAGCCACCTATTATTCAGAAATTGCAAACCACAGAATGCATTCATTTGCCAATTAGACAATTGTTCATTGAAGCTCTGTAATAAATGATGTTAACTCATGCTTACTGTAGCTGCTCTCTTGTCATTTACTATTAACCAGGAGACAGTCTGAATTTTTTTTTTTTCTTGGTTGGAAAATAGTTTTCATCTGATCTCATAGCTATCGTTTTTCTTACAACAGTACATTGCAAGCTAATGTAATGAACCCAAGCATAGTGTATAATAATGCATCCCATGGCAATGACTGTTTAAATGAGTCCAGTCTTCACTTAGCCATAGTTCATCCCCCCCTCCCACTTTCTAGGTCAGAAAGATGGCGAGCCAAACCTTTTTTCTGAAATGGCTGGGCTGTGGAGCTGGACTGTCCCCTGATAGTGCCATTGCGGTGACAGGAAAGTGATTATGTATTGATCATGATCACATAGACACTGGTGTAGCTCTCTCTCTTGTCTGTGGGCAGAGAGGATAATAGCTCATGATCAGACAGGGAGACTGACAGCACATCTCTCCAGGCAGTGCCACCAGCTTTATTTCTAGACAGTAGCACCTATTTGATTGAAATGCATGTGCACGGATGGGGAGTAACGTAAGAATTAAGAGGTGATTAGCACCATGAGCCAGAGTGTTGTCAAATACAAAATGTGGTGCTGCTCTGTTGTGTAGCAGGCCAAAGCTCTTGATAACACAGAAATGGTTGTAACGATGTGGAGAAAACAAGCGTGTCGAGGCATCCTTTCATCCATCCATCCATCCATCCGTCCATCCGTCCATCCATCCATCCTCATTCATCTATTCTCTCAGAGGAGAAGATGACACACTTGGAGGACCGCCAGTCCATTTTCAAAGCCAGTTTTAGATTCCTGGGCTGCAGATGGGCATTTATGGCAACACTGCAGATGGGCATTAAGGGAAACCCTTAAACAAATAAGCGTGCTCATAAACAACTGGCATGTGCAAACTTTTTGTCATTTGCCAGAGTACCCTCGAACCTCACACCCCTTCATTTGTCACCATTTCTGCCAAGCACTCATATGATCCACAGCCCAGGCTGTGACTAAAAGTAGAGGCTTTACTGTACCGTCATGATTTATATTTATATCAGGAGGATGTAAGTATTTCAGCTTACAGGGAGGCCACAGTAAATAATTGCAATGCAGGGGAAACATGGTCTCCCTCGGTTTATCAGTCTTCATAACAGGACTTAATACATACTCATGCTAAACTGCGTGTTTCAGCAGAGCCGCAGGATGCAGCAGAGGAGCAGGGCAAATGAATGAGGAACACCCTGTGGACACTGAAGAGATCAGGATATACTGTACATGTTTATATCAGGACGTAACACACTCTTCAAAATTAGACTTGGCCAACATGAGCCAGAGGAGGGCTTACAAAAGGAAAAAAAAAATATCTTGAAGATAAGATATGGTTGTCAGCATCCAAGAAATTGCTCCCCAGAGCCAATGATGGATAAGGGATGCTGCGCTTTTGAAGAGCAAGGGGACCGTCACACTTAAGCACTTACATTGTCATTGTTGTAGTACAATTACTAGTCTTTCATAAGACAGAGAGGGAGCCGTCACAGAGAAACAGGGGACAGCGTGTGTCTGTGTTTGTGTGCTTGTCTATGTGTGTGTGTGTGTGAGTGTGTGTACATGACATCCCTTTTTCAAGGAGTTGGCCACTGACTCTGCTGCCTTGACAAGCCGTTTACAGGAACGGCAAGAACAAAATAATTAAGAGGGTCCTTTGTTCCCCACTGATGGCCGTGACATATGCTGCCATTTAAAGGGTTGTGTCATTGATTCACTTTAATTAGTTCATAGGAAATGTGTGCAACATGTAGATAGAGTTCAGGACTGAAAGTCGAGGACGGAAAATTGGGCACTTCACATGTTTAATTGCTCCCAGGGCATTTACAATGGCAAGGTAATAACAAAGAATAAAGCAAAGTATATTTTCTAATGAACAACTTTATCATGGGTAAATGAACAAAATGTTGCTTAATTTGAGAGCACTGCCACGGGGGCAGGGGTGTTTAATGTGAATTATGCTTCCCCAATAAAAAAGGGAGAAGAAAACCAAGTTTCAGCATAATGCAAAGCTGTGTTGGGAAATGAACTTGCGGTTAATATTTACTACATCAGCACTAGCTCCTGAGAGTAGAAACCAACCAGAGATCAAAGTTATTACTTAATACCAGAAATGAATTAGTTATGTATACACTGTTGCCAAAATGCCGGTAACAAGGCGAGTAGCCCAAAACAGTTCCAGCTGAGCTGCTCAGAAGCCGACAGTTGACGACTACCCAGAGTGTATGAACAGTAAATTTCTGTGTGTGTTGGTGGGAATGCAGACCACAGGCAGCCTTATAGGAAATGGGGCAAGATTATGGTCACACCAAGAACTGAGAGCAAGCACATTACAAATAGAACAATGTGTGTGTGTTTATGTGTTATTGGAGTTAGTAATATACTGTATGTTTTGCTTGTGTTGCATTTTACAGAAGAACATATACTCTGAGGTTCTATGTTTTACATTTTTTATGTGTTTTATTCCAAGTCTTGACGTCCATAAGATGATATGTTTGTGGTTTAAAAAGCCAAGCCCCACTAAATGTCCTCTCTCAGGCTTCTCTGGAGCTCTGGTGAATGTTGATTGGCTGCTTTTGGGTGACATAAAAAGGTTTATATCAGATTCAAGTTAAGGCTAAAATAAACCAAATGCTGTAAGATAGGATTGTGGGTCCAGGTGGGCGGAGCTTGGGGCACTAAGGAGGGTGGAGGCTGCTTTGTTGTGACATCACAATTAAAGGAGTCCTGACCACTCGTTTTGAATATAGACTGTGTGCATTTTGCTGATGCTTTGGATTTAAACAGAAACTAGACCTGCTTATAACAATACAGTGATAATAAAGAAAATCTACCTGTGTGCAATGTGGGTCTTTTAAAATATTCTTACAAAATTATGACAAAAACGGGATGACACAACTAAACAAAAAAATAAAATGTCTCATATAAACATGTAGGAAATGGGATTAGAATGAAAGGACTGATATCCAGTAAAACCCACTTAAACCTCCTGTTGGTGATTCTCACTTAACCACGAACTGCACAGTTTGCCTACTGGCCTATCAAGTTCGCACAGCAAGTTAGCAGCAAATGTCCTCAGAATAAGATCCTCCTGCCAGCCATTAGGCCACATAAGTAGAACAGAAAGAACAAATGATATCTCAGAAAACTCCCCTTGAAAGCCCAGACAAAAGGAAAGAAACAGACAGCACTGTGCAGACACAGAAGCGGTCTTGCCAATTTAAGATGGGGGGAAAAAACACAACCAAATTATCTACTTGAATATCTTTTTTTGCCACAGTGAGTTAAGTCAATCAATTTTCAATTACAGTGTTGATCATAGTTTGTGATTATTTTTTAAGGGCCCATTTTCTCAATCAGCTTCCCACTAGGAGCAATGGAGTCGTAGATGAACACAAAATAATCGGCAAGCATTGGTTCACAGGAGATGAGAGATTTATAAATTTGAGTTTTTTTGTCTTATGTCTTATCATTAGTTTGATGAAACTGAGGCTCATCTATTTCAAAAAAAAGAAAGAAAAAAGAGAAAGAAAAGAATGATGTCATTTTTCTATTGAATAATTAACAAGATTTTTTTAAATAATATTTGAATTAGATTTTTATGACTGTTGGTGGCTTATTTGTCTGTTATATCAGAACACTGGCTGCGAAACTCCAACTACACATACAACTAATGAACCAGGTGAGCTGAGATTTTCAGTGTTAATGTCATTGAAGAAAAAAAGCTCAGACTTGAGTAAAGCACTTCTAACAAAGTCAAATCTTAAAAGTATCTCTTAGCTCCCTCCATGCTGGCCTCACACCAAACGACCTGTTTCTCACATCACAATAAAATAAGATGTCAAATTAAAATGAGAGTTTGTTATAGTTGGGGCAAACTCACACCATTTAAATAAATGTAGATTGTTTGATCATTAAAAGGGTTCAAGCTCTTTAAGTCTGGGTTTGTGCAAATAGCAGCCCTTTAACTGACTTGATAAAGAGAAAGTTTTTCTTCCAGACCCGGCAAGATCGCCAGTCTTAACAAAATATCATACTGCAACTGATTAGACATAATTATTTTGCTTTTAATACTTGGGATTGAAAAAGAAATTACTAAAGGGTAAAGAGGAATATCAGTTCTGGCATACTCTATAATACTAGACATAGATCCTTGTAACATAATGTCCGAATGCTGCATATTCATCCAAATACATCACAAATTAGCTGCCCGACAAGGTGCTTGTTATTTAGTCTTTGAGTACTAGAGCCCCCGCATCTTCCATTTATCTTTAGATGTGAGCGGGTGTCAGACTTGAGTCGTTCTCTTGTGTGTGGGAGCCATTAGGTAGATTGGGCACATGCTATTGCACTGAAAAAGAAAAAAAAAAAGAAGCACAATCTAATATTACCAAATATATGGAGGGAGCGCATAGGTAATACTCAAGGGTTTACAGAAAAAAGTCTCTTTGCTTTAGGTGTAAGTGTGAGCATTCACATGCTTTCAGAGTGTGTTATTTTCATATTCCGGAGCAGCAGCAACAGCAGCAGCACTAAGGAGGATTTTCATTAAAAACAAAGGACAGAGTTGGAGGGAAGCTTTGTGGTCGCTCCCTCAACAACGACTCCCCAGGCTGCTGCAGTGCACAGAGATGTTCCATATTTTCTAGCTCTTGCAGCCTGCAGAAGTCAAATAAACCCCAAAGCCTCTCAATGACAGTGGTAGCATGTGGTCTGTGGCCCATAACTCCAGCAACTGGCCCATCTAAAATCAACGTGTGACAGAGGTCCCTCACCTCCCACACATCCTGCATTAAGACACTGAACTCGGCTGAATCCAGTAGTGCTGTGGGTTTTAGTGGTGAGCAGTGTCTAACTAATACACTCTGTCGTCTGACAGCCGTCCTGGAGCAAGAAGGGTTAAAGCGTTGTCCCGGAGGAATGCTGAAACGTAGTACGTCTACGTGACTGGTGACTTAATGTCTCCGTCAGCCGGTGAGAGCGGTGCTATGCTGCTGTCTGACAAGCAATCCATCACAGAGAACACACAGAAAGAAAGCTGCACGCCGACATATAAAGTGTCCACATGTCAGACATGCTCAAACACATGCCTACAGCACACACACTCACCCATATCCGTGATTGAGGCAGACACACATTCATGCTCTTGTTAACATGAAAACAGTCATAAAACACAGGGAGACAGCTGGAGTCCAAACACCTAACACACCTCTAAACTCTCAAAGTATGTGGCCAAGAGAAAAAAAAGAAGAAATGACAGAAGAGGAGAGTGACAGAAATAGTGGAATGTGGATTTACACCCCTAGTAATCCCAAGGTTTGTTTACACCAGAAGTGAAGTGAAATTTTAAAGGGCTATCTCGGTAGTGTGCTGGAGAGCAGATTCACCCAATTACACAGCAGCCCCCTGTGTGACATAGTAAACCTGCTGTAGGATTGACTGTGTTGTGTTTGTGTGTGTGGCTTTGTGTTTGTGTGGATGTGTGTGTGTGTGTGTGTGTGTGGACATCAGACTGTGACTGTGGTAAAACCACAAACTGACTAAATCCATAGTGCAGTGTCCAGAGCAATCCAGCTACCAGTGCTCCAACACACAAACAGCCAGAGCAGAAGAAGCCTGTGTGATGCCACAAATCAGCCGGCTGCATGACAGCAAGACAGGAGGGTAAAACACAGGGTAACAACACCTGAATGAAGTACTGGTCTGCAGTAAAACACAACAATACTGAAAAAATGAAAGTAGGACCTGAACAAGAAATGTGAAAAAAGAAAAGGTTACAAATTAAATTACCAAAGAGGCAGTACATTTTGATGACATGAAAGCAGTAAAAGTCTGGCGAGTCTCCTTTCTTTTTTTCTTTTTTCTTTTTTTTTTTTTAACTCCGCTTCATTGTATCAGACAGCTGAGGCATGGCAACAACTGTACAAGCCGGGTGAGGGCTTTAGTTAATGGGGACAGACATCAAGAGGAGGACCTCGCCCTCGCCGGAGATTTGATCCTTTCGTCTTATCAGCTTCTTTTTCAAATGACCTTGCTGTACAGACTTTTATGCCTCTCCCCTTTATTCTCTGCAGGTGATTGGATGGGCCTCTCTAGTCTCAAATCTCTGCCACCTTGATGAATGTGTTCCACCCCTATTTATGTTGTACTGACCAATCCCACTCCACTAGCGGCTACAGAATGCCACATGAATCTTGTCTGCACAGTAGCCACTTGAAGGTGTACTCACACACACACACACACACAAACCACACATACAAATTAAATAAAGATATTGCTAAAACCTTGTTTTTTTTCTCTCTCTTTATGACATTTTTACTTTGTTTCTCTTACTGTTAAATTAAATCTACATACCTTTTGTGGGAGCCACATGTAATTTTAAAAAGAGTTATTATCTCTTTCAATGGGATGCAATCGCAGCTTTTAACTTGAAGTACTGAGTGCCAGGTGCCCGCAGGGTCCAAATAACTATGGTTGGTACCTCAGACAATTAATAATGCAGACACGGAGGGATGAGAGAACAGGAGATCCTGTTCGTGCCGCTCCATGTTCTAAAATCACCTGAAGCATGACAAGAGTGCACAGCCTCCCGAAAACACACCCACACTCTCGTTGACTTTTTGGTTGGAGAGCCACAGGGAAAAAGTTCTTGTTTTTTTTTTTCCTCTTTTTTTTCAATAATAAGTGGGAATGACATTCTTCACAATGCAAGACACAGCGGGAAAGAAATGCACAGGAGCAAAGAACGATGAATGCAGAGAAGGAAAAGTGTATCAAATAAGGCCCTGCGACAACATTAAATATCCACAACTCTCCTCGTGAATAATTAATAGGTGAGCCACGGCTGCAGCCTGAAGAATGCGTATGAGAAAGCGTCCTGGCATCTTAGCAGATATGAGTAAGCATTTGCCAAGTTGGAGGTGCGAACTGAAGCCCTCCTCATTTTGCCTGCTATAGCGATGATGCAGAGCGGACCTCCCACTCACCAGCATGACTTCAAACCATCCCTTGTCACTTCTGGCTGATATGTAACACAGCTGATAAGGACACACACACACACACAGGCAGACTCACACATAGGAAAAGTTAGATTACTTCCACAATCCATGGAAATAGAACTTCTCGAGTGTCACATTTGAGAAATCACCGGCAGAATTTCATGAAGTCCTGGAAAAATATATATATATTGTTTTTTTTTCCTGTCTTTTAATCATCAGTGATGAAATTTCCTCCAAAAGCTAATGACTAAAGCTCTGAAATTATGGAGCCGTGTTGTGTGCGCCCATGAATAAATGAAAGAGCATCAACAACAACATTTCTAAAAGTGTCCTCCGTCTAACATTGTAAACAAGAACATGTTGTACAGTTCGGCAGCATTGCAGAGAGAAAGATCTCAGCTCAGTGTGTCATCTGTGGAACAGGGGGCAGATAGGCAATTAATGAGTAAGTGTATGACTGACTGAGTGAGAAAATGACTCTTTCAGCAGAGCTACGCCACATCTATCTCCAGCAAGATGTGGTGTGTGTAGTGAGGACACCTCTCCATCTGTTGAATTCCTCAAAGAGATAACACGGCGGGTTTTGAACAGCCCTCTTCAGGAACTTTCCCATCGCCACATGGACTTTTTTTACCTCTTGCGATACAAATGTCAGGATTAACACTGGCCGGACGTGGAACATGCATGTTTTGAATGTGACATTGCCAAACTTAATACAGATCTGGAGCTGCAAACCACCTTCCTCCCACATGATCCTGTCAAACACCTGCTGTTAAATTCAACTATAATCAATACAGTACAATTGTTACTGTTATTAGCTTTTGTTAGTACACATATGTTTTGGAGAAATATAGTTACTTTTAATATTATCATTGCTATTGTTGCCACCGTTATTGATCTAACTATTATTCCATCTGGTCATTTCCTGCTCTTCCTCTCTTGCTCTACAACACAACCAGCTGAGGCAGATGGCAGATTCTGGTTCTGCTCAAGGTTTCTGCCTTTTAAAGTAGTAGTTTTTCTTGCCGCTGTTGCTGAGTGCTTGCTCTTGGTGGGAATTTTTGAGTCTCTGCAAATTCTATTATGAAGGGAAGGTCTAGACCTGCTGTATTTGAAAGGAGCCTTGAGATAACTTCTGTTGTGAATTGGCAATATATAAATAAAAATTGCTTTGACTAAAGTGTGATCTTACAAAGTAGCAAATAGCACAGATATTTAAAAAAAATGTAAATGAAACAAGTTCAGTGCAAACTTGTTTGGAAATTTTTAAATGGCAACAATGTGTAATCATGCACCTTACTTTGACGTGCACACATGGGTGTGTAACCTCACTGAATTCTGAGCATGCCTTAGATAGTATATTGAATATACGGTTATATCTGAAGTCTATTTCTTTTTTAACTATTTTAAGTCTATAAATAGAGATAATTAAACGTTTTATTGTCCTGGCTGCCCTTCATCTAACTTTTTTGTGTCTTTGATTTATATCAAATAGCTGCTGTTATTCTGGTCTCCTGGTCTTATCTAACATTTTTCAGTTTCCTGCTGTATGAAATTGGTATTGGAAGTTTTTAGACTTAGATTATTAACTGATAGTATCTGTAATAAAGTGACTGTTGCACATTTTTGCAGTGCAGGGCCAGTAGAAGGCTCCAATGCCATTTGCATAGTATCTAATTATATAGTGTCATTTACGGGACAGTCAGTCAGATGATGAGCACTTATCGTTGAAGAAGTGACATAGTTGTCCAAAAGTTAATTCATGTGTCTTACATTGGACACTGATGGCTAAATATGTAGTTTCACCACTTGACATGTGTAATGTTTTTTGTTTTGTTTTTTGTCAGTTGGGTCAGGGAGCAACAGGTGGTCATCAGCGCAGCTACTTGGAGTGTAAGATGTGTCCAATGAGGGAGACTCTCATAGACACTGTGGCAGATGTTGCTAAATGATGATTTTTTTGGTATGGGCATACATGCTGCCTTAGTACCTGCCAACTTGTGTGGGTTGTTGCATGCCATCTCTTCCCTGTGTGGCTGGCACATTTTAGTGCCCTTTCCCTGCAGCAGATTGATGCCTGTGTAGCGCTGTTGTCAGAAGTTGTTGTGGTGGTCAGTGGAGCAAACTTTATAGGTGGTGAAATTGAAAACAGATGGAGCAACTTCAAGCTTTATTCTGAAGCCAAACAACCCCCATGATGTAACAGGTTATAGCTCTGCACGATGGCGGCACCGTTGCTAGCAATGAAAGAAATAACAGGACTTTTTTTTGCCGTATGTTTACTATATTATGATGTCTCTTGACTTTTAGGTTTTAGTCTTTCTTCGTTCTTTCTTTTTTTTTCTGTCAATCCATTAAGATTTTCTTTTAAATGTTCTCTAAGCATTTACTCTATTTTTTCTACATTTTTAAATAGCAAAGTCCAAAGCAATGTCAAACTGTTGTTGTACTTGTACTTCAGTAAGTCTCTCTTCAAAGGTTTTTGAAAGTTTGGACATCTGGCAACAAAACTGCTTTCACAACTATTCAAGAAGTCTATTTAAGTAAAATGAATATATCAAGAGTTCTGTTATCTTCTACAACAACAGACCAAGAAGTTAGACATGACCTGGAGAGCCCACCATCTTGATCCTACTCATAAAACTCTCAAAATTAAAAGTCTGCTCCATCAACCCTCGAGTGAGGTCACTGGATCAACTGCACAGCCCCATCACCTGACACTTTGATTTGGGGTCAAACTGAAACTGTGACAACACTGCAAAAGAAGGAAAACTTTACTTGATGTTGGATAGTGCTTTAAATATTTATTCTTATTTCTCAGACTAGTAGACTGCACCTCTAGCCTCCAGACATGACGCTGAGCCACATCCTTCATTTCAGTATCATCAGCCTGGGTGATCCGTTCATTTTGTCATTTAAAATCAACTTTATCTATTTTATTTTGACCTCTTTGACGGCGGGGGTTCATTATTAATGCCTCATTTATTCAATTGCTTATACACATTTATCTACGATTAAATCCTCATTTATCACCGAGTTGTGGCGGTATATATTCCTTTAAAGTAGAGACAGAGATCCCTGTATCAACAGTCAGCTTCTGATTAGGTGGTTGATGGTGTTGGCCCAAAAGTGCAAATTTAACATCAAGTGTAGTGGCTGCTACAAGTATCTGTACTTAGCCTGGCGGATGCGGCCGATGTCGTTCGCAGCGCAAATCTGAAGTATGGTAAAGATAATAATACGGATCCCGTTGCTGTCAGTTATGCATCTTTTGAGCTAACACAGCTCCTCAGTCGCATTAATGCTTTGACTTTTCTGTCCAAATGTAAAGTAAAAGTACACAATCAAACGTATGGCAGTGTCTTAGGAATACGAATGTGTGCAATTTATTGTTGAGCAAAGAATTACATGTATGATACCAAAGGCACTGGGTCAGTAAGGCCCCATCTGTGGTGAACTGTTGTACATCGTATGAAGCAATAACATATTCAAGGCCATCCTATGCTGTTTGGTATTTGTGTGCTGAGGGTCATGGGGTCATGGTCTGAAGGTGAGCTGTTGTATATCAGTGCTACAAGACCATGTCTTTCTTACTAATATTCTTATTTCTTTATCTACACTGCAAAATGTACCAATTTACTTGACTAAATTATGTCAAATTCATAAAGATGAATACAAAAAAAAATCTCATCATGTCCTGGCCACAACAGCATGTCAGAGTGTTCTGCTTTGTGTCAGCTTACAATTTTGTGCACTCTCACACTGCGGCATCAGAAGGGCAGTGAACAGAGGCTGACTACAGGCTGTGGTCAGTGCGCACACAAGGATGTGCTGTTTGACAGCTGGCTCACGTTAGGGGTGAAAAATGAAGGCTGCTCACGTCATTAGCTAAGGTATCAAAAGCACAAATGAACAGCCCTTCATTACCAGTAGGTCTGCAGTGAAGCTTCATTCAAAAGAGGAATTTACAAGTCATGGTGAGGGCGATAAACCAGTGAAAATGATGCCTTCTGTGGCTCTATGAGGGTTTTGAGGTGCCTAAGAAGATTCTTAGGCTTTGAGACAAACTGAAAGCCTGAGTGTGATGTTCAATAGACATTGACATTCATCAGCCAAGCAGATGTAACCACCCTTCTTTGATTTTCTTCCTTTCTATTACAAGTCTCCAACTTTATCGTGATGCGAAACCACATCACTGCAGTGGGCTTTTAAAATTAGTCATCATAATAGGCTGTCTGAAATTTTCATTTCGCTGTGCACAAGCTGTCTCTAATACTGCCATTAGTGGCTGATCAGACATGTGCAGATTCAAATTCAAAGCCAACAGGTAACAAAGGCTTTGCCACCCGTTCTGTCCCAGTATTAAACCAGTGATGGTTACAATTAGGGCCATGGCTTACCATCAGGTTAATTATTGTTCAATCTGCTGTTTACTCTCTCAAATAATCCATTAATCACTGAATGATTTGGTTATAAAAAAAACTCATAAAACTGTGATGAATGCTCATTGCAATTCATGGGCAAGAGCAAGGTGACATATTTAAATAAGTTTTTTTGTTATTAAAAGCAGCATATCTGGCAAATGAGAAGCTGGAACTGAAATGTTTCATATTTTTGGCTTGATGATTAAAAGTTACTATTTAATGTTCATTCAAATAACAAGTGAATTGTTCTGTTTCAGTGAGACACTGTGAGATTTTCCTACAGACTCTTTGCACTCTTTAGACTTTTATTTTCAGAGGGTAACTCACTGACTGACTCGCTCACTCTCTCAGTCAGTCAGTCAGTCAGTCAGTCAGTCAGTCACAGGTAGTCCTCTTCCCACCAGTGGCCGCCAGAGGACATGGCAGCGTCTTCAGTCACCACACTAAAACAGGAGCAGTTCCTCTCCTCCTCCTGCAGTGCTACTGAAGTGAGGATGTGGTTGTCCTTGTTTTCACTCTCAAACTGATTAACTGACCTTGATGCAGTGATTAGCGTTGTATGACAGCATGACACCACAAGAAGAGGCTTACATGCGTTTCAAGGCTGTAAAAACCTTCATTACAAACACTTAATTAAAGGACAATAAACTGGGATATGAGGGATTATGTGTTTTTGAGTAAATGTCTCTTCACAAGTTAATTGTAAAACTGCAGCTTTTAATAAAAAGAAAAAAAAAAAGCGACCTTTGCTTCCTTCACATCCCATTGTACTACTGTTGACCGTGTTACATGAAATCAATTTAATCACATCCACTCAGCGCAGCAGCACAGAGGGTGGCATCTCTGACAGCCTCAGCTATTCGCATCCCCCTTATCATTGCGAAAAAAAAAGAGACAGAACAGTTTGCTCACATGCCTCATAACACAAAAACACACACACACTCTATCATTTACCTTGGTTATTTACTTCCTTTTCATTTTTCTTTTCTTTCTACTTCATGGGCACAGCAAATGAAAAAAAAAGAAAGAAAAAAGGCAACTTTGATTGAGAAACGACACCGTGGCTACAGAAAATGGCTGCTTTTTGTCCTTAGTCTCATTGAGAGTCTTTTGCTATTCATCGGGGCAAGGCAGCCCGGCCAGCGAGGGAGGCAATCTTATGCAGATCACATTGAAGGGCTTCATTACCTAGAAGCCAGCTACTTTTTGTTCTCCCTCAAGGGAAGGGTGAGAGAGAGCATTAGCTTAGCAAAGAGAGAGGTGGTGAGCAAAAGAGGAAAGGAGCGAGGGAGGGAGGAAGTACAGAGAGAGAGAGAGAGAGAAAAAAAAAGTGTGCAGAAGAGAGAGAGAGGGGGAGTGAGTTACAAAGAGAGTGTGTCTCTGCGAGCTACACAAGGGAACGGGGACAAATTACACCTGAACAACAGCATCTTTACAACCGCATGGTGGCTTTATGCTAATACAGAGAAGGTATGTGTTTTAGTACCCATGCAGGCTTATAGGCACTTGTGCATGTATAATGTGTGTGTGTATGTGTGTGTGTGTGTGTGTATCTGCCTGCATCCTCTAGAAAAGAAATAACGTCCCAGGAGGATCTAAAGGGCTTATATTACTGTATCTGGACCAATGACTGATGATGCTCCATACATAATGCAGGGGTACAATGGAGAATAAATAACACTTGATGAATTACTAATATACATTTGTGTGTGCTATTGAACAGCTGACACTGGTGTGTGTACGTTGATGTAATTTGTTGTTGTTGTTTTTCTTTTTACTTGCCCCTTTTGCCTATATAGTGGTTAAATGTGAAACAAAAAGATGTTGAATTAGCAAAGACTTTCTGTCACTTGCTGGGTGCAGATAGGAGCAGTGAAGAAAAAGTCACTGGGTTACTGACAGGTGACAAGTATCAAAGACACAAAGAGACACAAAGACAAGCCCACAAAAAGATCCATACACACACAAACATACACGCACACACACGCAAGGATACACGAGTGCAGATGCTGTTGCCAAACGAGGTGAGATAGATAGGAGTAGCAGGTTATTTACAGAGAAACTCCTGCATGTCAGTTAAATCCTTTCTACCTTGGAGGCCTGTCCTATCCCCATTTAGCATGGCCACAGAAAAGGGCAGGCTGGCGTGCAGGCTGGCTGGCAGTTAGACAGGCCTGAGAGAGTCAGAGCCTTGGCCAGGTTCACTGCTCTGACCTCCTCTCACCCCAGCTCAGCCTGTGAGCCGCCCACCACCATCACTACAGTGCCGGTTTGCCGCGTCCCTTCCCAGCCCAGGATACTGCTCGTCAGATGTGCCCCAGCCCAGCACTGGCCCAGCTCTGGCCCAGCTGCCCACTATGTTAAAGGGCCAAGGGCCCCCTGCCACTCAGTCCATCTGCCAAGCTGCAGACCAGAGTCTAGGATCAGAGAGGAGAGAGACACAAACACCAGACACTCTCGCTCTTAGCTCTTTGCTCAAAGCTCAACAGAGAAATGCCAGATAAAAGATGCACTATAAATGTGCTTCCTTTTACTTATGTGGGTTGCTATGACCCTGAAATACTGCTAGAGTTTATATGAATTAAACTGTATTTAATGCATTTAGACTCAGATTTTCCAAGGCCACGATGTGCTCAAGATTTGCTGCAAGATCAGCAAAGTACAATAATATTTTTTAGATATATCAAGGAAGGGGATTTTTTATAGAACATCTGGCCCAAGTGGAGCATGAAATGTTCTCAAAATAGCCCAGCTTTCCCTTCATTGATCTCAAAGATGGCAATGTGTACTAAGAAGTACGCGGTAAAACTAGTCAGACATAGATAGATAGATAGATAGATAGATAGATAGATAGATAGATAGATAGATAGATAGATAGATAGATAGATAGATAGATAGATAGATAGATAGAAAGAAATAATAATATTTACCTTTGTGTAGGACTATGTGTATCACTGGTGGTTATTAAATCATGCACAATCACAGTGAGATTTCTACTGTTGCGGTCTTGGAAGCATAGGACGATGGGCTCCCATAAAGGTCTGCATCTTGCTCATTTTCATACGTCTCCCCTTGATCAAGTCTGCTCATTTATCGTCCAAATCTGTGATGACAAGCCTTTACATATTTTCCCAGCTGCCGGTGGTGATGAGAGCGTAATCAGATACATCATTAAGGCCCTACATCGACGGCTGTGCCTCTTAGTCCTGTTACCCACACCCATAATAACTCTGAAAATGCAAATCAACTCCAGGTAATCTATTAATGTCACTTCAATTTTATGTCTACGCTCCAATTTAGCAGATCTTGACACATTTTGGCGTGGATCCGTGCTTCCATACAGGTATTCATTTTGGTGGTGGGGTTTCTGAGAGCACGGTCCATGCGAAGAGGAGACGGGCCATCTGTCTGTGTGCCCATTTATTAATCGCCCTGATAATGAAGCACACTCACAGCCCAACACTCCTGGGGCATCTCTCACACGAGCTCCGATCTTGGCAAAACAACGTTCAGCAAGTTTGTTTCACAGTGTAGCAATTATTGTCATGTGCACCCCACTTAGTGCAGGGAGGAGGGTCTAGTCACCTCCTCCTAATTACCTGGAGCGTCACTTCAGGACTTTGTAATTTCCAACTACATTGCAACCCCCTTGTTAGCTGCACAAGGGTAGCAGAGCCTCATAATTCCAGCATATGGTCGACAGACATATGGGGGGGAATTTGTCAGCTTGTACTGGCCTTAAAGTCAAAGACCCCCATTAACAGCAAAACAGGATCTACTAATCCTGTGAGATCTGTGCAATCCATGGAAATGAATTTTAATTTGAATCATGGTGGGGCTTGCACAAATAAGTAACAAATTCCCTTTTAATTGAAGTGACATTGAAATATAATTATCTAATGAATATACTTATGAAACTGAGAACATAGGAGAGATGAAGAGAGGTAGAGTATATCAAATATTCATTTTATTAAATGGATTGATAATGATTTGAATTTTTATCCCTCAATTAAAAGGCAAATCACATTACTTGCCTGGAGATTAAAATTAAAAGAAAAATTACACAACTGCTGGATTTATGCAACACATAAAAAAACAAAAATAAAAAAAAATGCTAAAATGGGGATATATTGTTAATTAATACATTATGCAAGTCCTGAATTGCTGACAGAGAATGTAAAATCTTCACAACATATTTCACTTTCATCAAACTTCCAACCAAATCATGACTGAACTTTTTATGGATATTTTCAGACACTTTTTTAGTGAAGATGAGAGAAAGACTGAGGCCTGACAGAAATAATACTGCTCTGACTTTCAGCTCAAGACACAGGAGTTCATTAGCATTTAACAGAAAACACAATTTTTATCTGCCTTTAACCAAAGTACTTCTGTTGGCTAAACCTAACCACGACAGCACTCAGGATGCAAACCCTGATCTGTGGTGTCAAAGCCCTGCACTTGTGTGATGCATACTGAATGTGTAGTACCTCGTTCATCTGAAAATACCTGGCAATAATGATCTTGTTCATTAGAACATAAAAGGAACAACAAATAGTGCAGGCTATAAATGTAATTTATATTTTTACTTCAGTGACTGAAGATTGAACCTAATGCCGTTATAGAAAAAACAAGAAAATGAACAAAATTCCAGTCATACATGAGGCACTTTGCATTGGGAGAGAAAATGTTTTAAATCATGAAGAATGCAACAACTTATACACAATGAAACAAACATTGTTGAAAATGCAGTAACGCAGACGCATTTAAGGCAGGACGTAATAGATAAATAGAAAGCTCAGAATAGAAAGGTCATAATTCTTTCATTTTAGGTCATTTCAGGCTGATAATTCTACATTAATACATTTCTATTACAGGAACAACAACAAAGCCTAAAAACTGCAGATGCTGCACCGCACCTCTGGATCTTCACACGCTGCTCAGAGGAACTGGAGTACCGACTACCAACAGCATTCAGTATGTTCTCATCATATACACACTGCTAAGATCCATGCATTTGTTATTCTAGGCTGGACAAGTGGAATCCGTCATCATCAGACTGAACTCAACAAGTCTCTATAGGATCTCCAGCTGGTGCAAAGTGATGCTGCTTGTATACTGGCAAGAACTAAGAGATCAAATTTCTCCCAGCTTCTCTGCACTAGCTCAATAGAATTTGAAATCATCCTCCTCACCCACAAAGCTTTTAAGTTACCACCATATCTTAAAGTGTTTCTAGTGTCCTATAACCCCTCTCTGCTCCAAGATTGCAGGCCGACCTGTGGTTCCTATGAGGGTAAGAGTCTTCAGGTGTCTGGTTCCTCTACTGTGAAAGCATACTTCTGGATAGATGCAGCCATAAAACTCTCTTCTTGGATAATGCCAGTAGCAAGGGTGGGCTTAGGTTTGCCTTGAACCACCTTCTTGCAGTGTAGCTATAAGCCTACAATGCCAAGGGGCTTCCCATGATGCACTGAGCTTGTCTCTCCATCTGTACGCATTCATATCTCATTAATTCATCTTCCGAACTCGCCATCTCCTCTCTCTCGTAGTTTGTACTCTGTTGTCTCCCTCCTCTTTGTGGTTATATATATATATATATATATATGTACACTAGATTAACTGCTGCTAATGGTACATTTGGTGTGTGTGTGTGTATATATATATATATACACACACATAAACACCATACCTTTAGCAGCAGTTTATCTAGTGGGATTAGCATGAATTGATTTAGGTGTTGCATTATCAAATTATGCAAAAGACTGAATAGCCAAGATGCTACTTCATTGACATTTACAGATAACAGGATGACACCTATCTTACAAGATAGTTTTGACTTTAAATCATTACTTCATCTAGTTTGCTGTCTCTAGCAGAGAGTGCAGAAAGTGTGGTGCCAAGTCCTACTGCAGATTACCCAGCGTACAGTGACAGCAGCCTGGGCAGCAAAACCATTTAGTTGCAGTGTCTCTGAGCTCTCTTGCCACTGGACCTTAGATTCTGTTAATTCTATGTCCAGATTTTATAATTAAGCCCTCAGTTCCTAACCCACAAGCTCTTTTTCAGCCTTTTCTTTCTTTTCTTTTTCCAAATTGGCCGACAGACAGTGTTATTTTTGTTTCTTTTAGTGCCCAGACACTAACAAATCATAAAAATCAGTGAACATTTAACCTGACTCATGACTCCAAATGAATGCTGATCTATAATAAAACATTCACCTTATATAAGTATATAATTATTATATTGTCAGCCACTGTAACTTTATACAAAGTTTGCACCAGCTACCATAGATAACCATCAATGTCAGCGGTAGTTTCAAACGCTACGTAGCCTACAGCTACCCAGAGGCACTTGCAAACTTTTTAACAGTCTTGACTTAATTTATATCTCCTTTCACTTTCTTGCCATAGGTTGATAACATATTTTCATCCATTCTAATATGTTTTATAGTTTTTCATTTTTTAAATGTATTTTATTTCAGTGATTCTTTTGCGTACCACTAGAGGAAGCCCATGTACTACTAGCGGTACGCATACCACACTTTAAGAATTACTGGTCTAATGTATTGGTTCCCAACCTGGGGTCTCAGCCCTCTTCAGGGGGGCATCAGAGATCTTAGGAGGTCCACAGAGCTTTGTCTGTTCTGAGGTTGTGAGGTTATCAGAATTATATTCGTGCACATTGGAATTTTAAAATGCCAATAACACACCCAGTGGGATTATCAAAACTATGTATAAACAAAGAGAATAGGAACAAAACCCTGCAAAACCCTACAAATTAAAGAAATTAAAGTTTGTATCACTTCATTCTTTTCTTTTTGTCTTTGACAAAAGTGGGGGGGCTTCAAAGAAAAAAGATTGGGAACCACTAGTTTAACGCACCGTGAGAGTGAATAGAACACCCCCTCAGGAGATCAAGTTTGCCAACCACAAACTTCTCTAGTGGTAGCGACTTCAGCACAGACAGCCAGATAGCAAAATACTGTTCTCTTTGTAGCCAAGAGCCAACCACCATCAAAAAAGCCACTCATAGCCACAAATAAGAACAGCACCATGCTTCATCAACAGTACAAATAGGGTCCCAGCAAATAATACGAGGCAACAAACGCCTGCTAGCTTTGCCTGGTTTCTATTGAAAAGAGACAAAAACAGAACTCACCCACTCTCCTCCAGCCGCTTGCTAGTTATGGCAAAGCCCTGACAAGTCGATTACCGAAATGCAGTAGAAAAGTAAGAAGTCCAGTGGTGTTTAGTTCCAAAAATGCAGGCACGCTTTACTGACTGTGACAGTTTGAGCAACTCAACTCTGTTCATTTATCTGTCAACACTTGTTAGTTATTGTAAGAAACAGACAGGGAAGACAGATAGGAACACTGATGCATTCGGTAATCCACATGTCAGGGCTTTCCCAACTAAGAGGTCACACAAATTCTAGTGAAAACAGTGTGATAATGGATCACTAATGTGATCAAACTCCAGTCTGACTGTCCTTCTATCCTTCTTCTGCTACATCACAGCCACCCCCTCTGCTCTTCACTTCCTTTCATTGTTGCACTGTACTTTCAGAGAAGAGTCCACTAAACAATTAAAATGGTAGTCACCTTCATTCTCAGCCATTCAGGCAAATGAAAGTCAGAGAAAAGTCACAGAAAGCCACAAGTCTTATCCGACCGGCCCTTTTAAAGCAAGAACAAAAGGTCTTTCTCCTTCATTTCCCATTAACCTCTATGCTCCTCCGCTCACAGGAAACATGGTGACCTCAGCGGCCCATGTCACATATCTCATCCGGCTGTGTGGAGCGTTTCCTATGGGGGATGGTGACATTCAATGAAGAGGGGTTTTCTATCTTGCCGTATAATCCTTGACAGATAAAAGGTGGGTGTTGATATTTGTCCGTGGTTTCACTGATAGCAAGCGGATACATTCTTGTTAAGCAGAGGACCTGGTGAGACATTGATAAACTCTGGAGTGGAACTGACAAGCAAGTGGATAACATCGTCAGGTGAGGCAGCCTGTTACAGCCTGGATTCAATTTTTTGATTATTTGATGCAGGGGAATTCACGCTAAGCAGAAAAAAAAAATGGAGCAGTCAGCACTGTCTGAACTCACCGTCATACATAATGCCTCATCCCTTACATGTGCCATAATTACATTTTAATGCTCCCCTGTTTCTCCTTGTCATCTCGGAGATTTGGTCGTACACAACCCAACTCTCAACAACATCCGTTTATTTTAGGCTTTCCTTTCCTGTGGACTTTATTACTTAACCACTGCTCAGCAGACTTCCAGTAATCCACTGAGTCCTGCACAAAATTCTCATTTCAGCAAGATAAAGAAGAAACACCAGTGTGGAGAAATGGGTGATTTATGAATATGAGGCAAGAGAGATGAATGACTTATTGTTAGTTTGTCCAGAGCCTCCGATTGTTCCCAATAATGCCGCAGCACATGAAAACTTAACAAGAGGAAAACTAGCTGCTGAAAGAAAAGCCTTTCAAGCAAACAACTGAGCTTTCCTGAATGTTTAATTAATCAGTAGTGACAAAAGGGAACAACAGTCAACAAAGAGACGCTTATTTCTTATGCATTATTCCCACTGGCAAATCACAGAGTGTTGTCAACTACCACTTTCCTCTCTACCCCCATCACTATTGGCTGTCCCCGCACTGCACTGACAAAACCCTTGGAGAGCTACAGTACATTTCAACTGAGATCCAAAACAATGAGCAGCAGGGATCAAGTAACAAAGTTCAGACAGCAAAAGTTCACTGTTATTTTGTGTTTACATGGATACTTTTGCCTTGTGTTTTGTTCCTTTTTGTTTCCACCGCAGCAGCAGCAGCAGCAGCTAATAAGAATGAGCCGCAATGATCATAAGAATCATAAAGCTCCGAAATCACTGTTACCTCAAAGAGCCAAATGAGAGGCTGCAACGTACAGATGGGATTTACCAAACAGATTCCATTACATACCTAACACCATCTGCCCTGGCGTGTTATGTCAGCTTCATGACAGGTAACAAGAGGAAGCTCGATGAGAAAACAAAATAACACGCGCATACTGCCCAACAACAGACCTCAGCACCCCTGCTGAACTCCACCAATGTCAAAATGGCATAAAGACACACTCTGATCTCCTTCCTGCTACATTTTCTACACGACTCCTGCTGCTCAGGGGTCAGTGGCAAAGGCTTCCCTGAAGAAGAAGAAAAAAGCACACAGTGTGCTGATCCACATGCAGGCCTCACTGCCTGGCCTAGATGAGCTATACATGTGAATGATGTGATCATCACGCAGCGGTCGTTTAAATGCATGGATGCAATAAGAGTGTGAATATATGAATACATTAGCATACAGTGAAATGGAAAGTGTTTGCAGTGGTTTGTGTACCAGTTTTGTGGGGGCTTGTACAATGGTAGCTCATGGCAATTAGCATCAGTCATTGCTGTCAAACTAAGTGACAGTGTGGTGCTAACAATTTGAGAGTCTAAATGCATAAGAAAAAAAGAAACCTTTGTATGCTTTTGTTTGTTTTCCTCTGCTTTACAGAAAAATGCTTGAATCTGGAACTAAGACACGATCTCTGAGCAGATTTTTGTCAAGCTGTGAGAAGAAAAAAAGAAGAAAAAAAAACATTAAATGCCCAATTCTCTAAAATATGTTAATATGCAGTGGTACCTACTGAAATATTATAATCTGAGTCCTCTAATCTTCCATAAATATTTGATCGTAAAGTGATCACACCCTTCTATCACTTAATTGACTGCACACATGAAAGTGTTAAAGAAAGCATTAGGAATTCCACATACCCCCTAATGGTCCACATTATAAGATAACACAGCCGTTAAAGTGAAATATAGCAATTTTCTTTTAAAACCCCTACCCGAACAGTAAGTGTTGTACCGACTGTGCAATTGCTGATGTTACTATAGCATTTAAAGAAATGTGCTTATGGTGCTACTGCACCTTCTGCAGAACTCAGATTGTGTGTGAAAGAGTTTTAGTTTAGCATTTCCTGCTTTCCCACTGTTGTGAGTGTTTTAAATTCACAACATAAGGCTTCTTGGCACATGTTTTGCATATTGTTAGTTGGACTTCTTTGTGAGTGGGCTGTTTGATGTGGCTGTGACATTAGCATTAGGCGGCCTTATTTGGTGTGTGTTGACACTGATGCCGGTTGTTCAGTCACAGCGCTGAGCTACGGATGAAGTTCTAGCAATTTGATATTATTTATCATTCTTGTATTTTCATATGCTGAAATACTCATAGCAGGCAGGCTTGTAAATAGGCATACTCATTTCCTCTTGCTCTTATTCACTCATTATTTTTTATGCAATAGCCCATTAGAGATCAGCCGTCTTAGAAATCTCACACACTGATTAGGCGGCTGCGTGCGGCACAGACCAGAAATTAAGTCTTGTCCATTGTGACTCACCAACAGCGGACATTTCTGGAACAGAAGCTCGGTATGGACCCTCAATGAACTGCGGCGGATTGTCATTTATGTCCTGGACTTTGATGATGAACTCGGATGGCGGCTCCAAGGGCTCGTCCGTATCGGCATTAATGACCTGGGCTGTTAGCGTGTACTCGGCCTTCTCCTCGCGGTCCAGCCTCTTCATGGCGTGGATGTCACCTGTTAACTCATTGATGGCAAAGATGGTGCCCGCTCCCTCACCCGCTAGGACATACTTGATGTTCTTGTTGCCCACATCCAAGTCTGTGTGTAGCTGCAATCAAAAGGCACAGGAAAAAAAAAGTCACAAATTTAAAAGTCCAGCTTGATTCCACTGTGTAAACAGACCAGGAGCTTTAATGAATGCAAGTTGATAGGCTCAGCACATTCTACAAGTTCTCGCCATGTAAATGCAGATAAGTGTGCAGTATGACTGTAATGTGCTGTTGTGTGCTTTGTGGCGACTGAGTGTAGCAGGGATACTAAACATGGCTCAGCGTAGCCTACACTTTGCTAAATGAGGCCCGCTGGGGACAATAACTTCATAAGTAACATAGGAAATGGACCTTAGCCTACATTGTTCCTCGTTATACATCGCAAATACATCACACAAACGCACATTGTGGGGGGATATGACTCCCTATAGTCTGAAATTCAAAGAATAAACTGGCAAAGTGGCCTAGCTGTGCATTCCATAATACTGTAGAAGCAGAAAAGTATCAGAATTCATAAAAAATTAAAAAGGGAAACTCTGCACACGATGATTCATGCTCACAAATAACTAGCCCCAAAGTTACTGGACGATACAACATGTTCCTCATTATTTTTGTAATTACAGTTTCATTAGTTCACTAAAGCTGCATTACGTGCTAGGCTGAGTGGTCGGCTCCCAAACGTCGGACGGGCTGAGTATAACTAATGAGTCTGACAATGCTACATAAGGCCGTTGAAACATCTGTGGACAGAAGAGCACTGCTATTTCAAGTAAAAAAAAAAAGGTAAATTGGAAGAGCAGGAGATACAGTGGTGTGGAAAGAAAGAGGTCAGAGGAAAAGCCAAACACAACGAGCTTTGGCATGAGGAAAGCAGAGAACTTTTTTTTTAATATATAATTTTTTATTTTACATAAACAGAGAAAGCGCTCCTCTAACCGTACTTGAGTCACCTTTCATGTAAGCCTCTTGATCCCCAAGGTGAGTCACTTTCAAAGAGGGAGGAGAGAGGCACCGAGCAGAGCGTTTACAACTGCCACAGTGTTCGCTGTAGCTGTGACACAACTGGCAGCACCCCGCTTTTCAGTTTGTGTTTTTGTTAATGTGCATTCCTCTCAAAAACACACACATGCACAGACACAGTCGAGAGCACGGGCAGCTCATCAAAACATCTGTATTCAGCAGCTTTAATTTCATTTCCTGCCACAGTGTTTCAACAGAGACTCCTGCGGGAACGCGGTTTGGGTGCAGAATAGCAAGGTAAAAATCTGTCGGTGAAAATCCCGACCTTGCAACCCCCCGCAATGTCTTTATAAGCTGCCTTTTATGCATATACCATCTCTGAGGTGTTGTTTGCAGACACTGACAAAGCACATTCACTTAAATTGTCACACCTTGCACTTTTGTTTTCCTAATTGTGCCATCATTTCACATGAATGATGTAGCTCATTAACACAAATGCCTCACAACATCCTGCACACTGAGAAACTCTTTAAATGAGCTGAAATTAATGATGGTCTGTCATTGACTTTTTTTTTTTTATCCTATATGAGACTCATGTGCAGCTGTATGCCTGCAGCTCAGTATATACTGGAATGATTGCATATGTCTGTGTTTCTCTCGCAGGGTGGCAATTGCTTGCATGTTCAGTTTGATTTGTGCCGTGTACCATACAGTAGAGATTTATAATATGGCAGCAACAATTTAATCCTGGGTGTGCTTGGCAATGACACTGCACTGCTTCACTAGGCACTAATACTTAATCAGTGAGGTCACCCTTTAATGTCGTGGTCTTAAAATATGTCAAAATATGTCTCAGGCTCTTTTTTCAAGGTCAGCACACACCAAAAGGCTCAACTTTAATCATGAGATGAAAAACGAATAATTCCATGACAAGTGACCGAACTAAATATACGATTGAGGACTTAGAGTTGTATGAGTACTATTGCCAAGGTCAGCAATGAACATCAGGCACATATTTTGGTTGATTAAGTTGCCGAACCACATTAACACAAATGAACAAGTGTATAAAATGAAACCCAGGTTATAGGCTCTGTTGTGCCATAGAAAACAATATGCAATAAGAATGTTATAAATAGTACACTGCTCAGCTTTTCCATTATGTGCAGTAGCTGGCTGCATGTCTTTTGAACTGATTGCGGTAGCTTGGACTGGAAACCCTTAGTATAACCCACCAAATAACACATAGATACTGAGGTGCATCTCAATGGTGATGTGACTGTTTATCTTATGAAAAAAAAAAAGGATGCAATTGATTATGAATTTTTAACTTGAGAGTCAGCTGGAGATTTTAAAAATAATTGTTCTGTAGAATGTTGGGATGTAAAGTCATTCAATCAGTGTAAGTTATTTATTTTTATTTTTTGCGGTATATTTATATTGTACTGACGGTGCTTGCATGTTAGTCTGTACAACGACTGAAATGTCCACAGGTAGATTAAGGGGCAGAAAATAAGTTGATGGAATGAGTACCAGGAAGGTCCATATTGTTGTCCATGGGTGGGCGCTGGACTGAGTATCCGGACTTTCCTCAAGATATAGACAGATTGCCATGCTGTAGAGTCACTCCATGACACAGGGAGGGGAAACTGATTTTCACTTTCTCAGGATAACCCTTTTTGCTATAACCATATCAAGCCTGAGGGCTTGTTGAAATGCAGGAGGGAAAGTCAAAAAGTTGTTGGAGGAACCCAATATCACCAAGAGACAGTCAGGGATTAACTGTCTGCCATATGTCACTGTACAAATGAAAAATGTCATACAAAAAAAACTAACCAAAAAAAAAAAAAAAAACCTCCTGAGCTTGAGACATGACCAGAAAACATGACCTAAGGTCACATCACTTGACTTGTACTTATAGGAGAGACTGAAGGAACACCTCTCTTCAGTTTGGTCTTGGTTGTGCAGTTGATAGATCGCTTTAAACTGAACAAACTAAACTCTAATCCTAAGCTGAGCATTCTTTGATCCTTTCTAACCTTTTTGTCCATAACTCATCTCAAATCTCCTCATCAGTATCCTTAATCCAAACATTTAGTAGGTTTATCAAAAAAACAAAACAATAAACTGTGATGTTAAATATTTGGGGGGAGACATTTTAGTTAGAAGGTCTGGTTTAGATTTGATTTAGTAAACTGGGCTGACCCGGTGGCTCACCTGGTAGAGCACGTACCATACATGTTTTGTTCTACCTGCAGCCGCCATGGACATGCATGTCATCCCCTCTCTTTCTCTCTGACTATCCCATCTCACTCCACTGTCCTGTCACAATAAGGCCAAAATGCCCATAAAAAATAACTTGAAAAAAAAAAAGATAAGATAAAGTAATACGTAAAATAGTCATTAAAGAGGCCTCAATAACTGGTGCTGCATTACGACACTCAATCTTGAAATTGAAACATTAAACTGAGAGGATAAACAGAGGCGGGCAAAGTATTTCCTGACTCTGACAGAGAGAGATACAAAGTACACAAAGGACTCTCACCGTGCCTTGAATTTTTACCTCCACCCAGGAGGTTATTCTTTTGACTGTGTCTGTTTGTTGGTTGGTTTGTTTTGTTTGTCTCTCAGCAGGATTACACAAAAAGTACTGAACCGATTTGCACTGAACTCTGTGAATAGGTGGGACATGGCCCAGAGAAGAACCCATTACATTCCGGGGGCAGATCCACATCATTTACTATGAATTTCAATTTTTATCCTCTGAAGTTTAGTGTAAGTTGTTTGACATTGGCCCTGGTGGAGGACTGTGCTATATTATAGTGCATTAGATGCCCTCTTTTCTGGACAGTTCTAACATTTAACTTTTTATTAGGTTACCAAATTATATAGTTGTCTAGGCTATAGTGCAGTCTGTCTGACAGGTTAATAAAATTGTGGGTGGGTGAATAAATGTTCCACTTTATAAAAAGAAAAAAAAATAGCACAAAGTGCTTCTCAAGAAGAAAAGTCATGCATTCAATCATCACTTGGCTAAAAATTGCCACTTCAACTCTGAATGCCCTGATACTTAAGGTGAGCTGTAAC